>BGNK01002681.1:1196-48371 GCA_003297005.1 Symbiodinium sp. clade A Y106
AAACGCGCCCCGCACGCGCAGCAACAAAAAACACGCCGCGTGCATGCTCGCAGCAAAAAACAACGCTCGACAAACCGCGCCGCACACACCGCGCACCCACAGCAAAAAAACAAACGCGCCGCGCACCCGCAGCAAAAAAACAAACGCGCCGCGCACCCGCAGCAAAAAAAAAACGCGCCGCGCACCCGCAGCAAAAAAAAAAAACGCGCCGCGCACCCGCAACAAAAAAGCACCCGCAACAAAAAAAAAAAAAAACACTCTTACCCTGGCTCCTCGCCGCTGAAGTTGGGTGGCATGCGAACACAGCCCAAGGCTGATGCTCATGATGCTGGCGCTTCGCCGGTACTGTCGTGAAACATTGGCGGCATGCTCACAATGCTGGCCGTTCGCCGGTGCCCATGGCTGGCGCTGGTGATGCTGGAACGCGAGAGACACCAGCCACTGATGCTGCTGATGCTGGCCAGTTTCCCGGAACTCTGTATTGATTCGATGTTCTCGCCACAACACCTAGTGATCCTGGCCGCTCGTTTTGTGGAGCCGCCTTTCGCCGAAAAGCTTTGGCGGCACGCGATCACAGCCTACTGCTGATGCTCGTGATGCTGACTCCTCGTCGCGAAACCTATTCAGGCAAAGCACACAAGTGATGTTCATTCTGCGGGCCATTCGACGCAAAACTTTGGCGCTCGGCAAGCACAGCCCACAACTTATGAGTGACGGCCCTTGGGCTTATGGGGAACCCCCCCACGGCTGATGCTCGTCATGTTGGGCCTTTGCTTGCTTGGTGCTTTTGACGAGTATTCTGAGGAAGTAAGGTTAAGTACCATAGCAGGGAACCCCCGACTGCCAGAAGGGGCAAAGCTTGACCTTGGCTTTTCCTAATGTCCTGGGGCCATGTCATAGATGCTGAGGGTGGAGCCACTTTAGACGAGCTACCCCTATTCAAAGATCAGGGCACATAGAGAAGAGGGTTGTGAGTAACTTAGTTTGGGTTAGAAGTATACATAACTCTGGCTACCTTATTCTACTCCTACTTACTACGTCCCCTGCTCCTCTAAGTACGCCTTCAACAACCCGTTAACTCCTTCTTTGACGTCCTCAAACGCTCCTTCTGCGAAATCCTTGTCCGGAAACTAAGTTCAAACCAACAGCCAAAGATGAATCTAAATCAAGCCTCCTCAACTGGTACAGACCCGCTTACAGACAAAGCTAGACAATGTAGGGTACTTTTACTACTCCCTAGGACTTCTGATTACGATGACTTACGATACTCTAAACCCTCAACCCCAACCCTAGGACTCCGGATTACGATTACTTACCATACCCTAAACCCTAACTGCCACAGACCTACTCAAAGAACGTAAAAAGCTGGATAATTACTACTCCCTAGGACTCCGGATTACGATTACTTACCATACCTGATACCTAAACCTGAACTGGTACAGACCCACTCAAATGATCCGAAAAGCAGGATCGTTACTGCGCCCTAGGACTCCGGATTAAGATTACTTACCATACCCTAAACCCTAACCCTAAAGCCTAAACCCTACCTGGCACAGACCCACTCGAAGAATCTAAAGCCACAAGGGCCTGCGCCGCAAGGAAGCCGAGAGGCAGCTAAGAAGAGCCGAGAAGGCCGCCAAGAAGGAGGAGCAGAGGAGGTGCTTCCCTGCCCTGGTTTTGGGGGTGTTTCGGCTCTTAGGCTTGGGGGTTTTAGGATTTAGGCTTTATGTCTTAGGCTTTTTGGCTTTACGGTGTTGGGTTGAGGGTTCAGGCCTCTGGGCTTTGGGCTCTATGCTTTTTGGCTTCAGGGCTTTAGGGGTTTGAGGCTCTTGGGCTTTAGTTTTTCGTGTTCTAGGCTTTTGAAATCTTGTGTTTAGGGTTTGAGAATTTCCCAGCTCTTCGGCTTCAGGTTTTGGTGGTTTAGGCTTTTGGGCTTTGGGTTCACATGGGGCTTTCTTTTATTTCAGATTCTTCTATGGTTTGTTAAGGTTTGGATTCTTCTGATGGTTTTTGTCATGTCTACATGTTCTTGCAAGAGCAGGGGCATCGCCACGTGTGTTTAAACCCTACGTTTCTAAGGTTTTTGGGAGTAGGAGAAGAAGGAGCACCGAGGTTTTTGCAGTCTCAAAACAGGTTGCAGAGGGCTTGCGGGTGGGTTTTATTGTTTGTGGTGTAGCTTGGAGTATCTACGGCGTCTTGAGGTTTCCAGGGTTTGTACGGTTCTTCAAAAAAATTAGCCGATGCAACTGTTAATGTTTAGGGAATTTGGGGTTTAGGATATACCATAGTATGGCCGTAGATAATGCAACAGGCTTCGGATCGCCAAGACACCCAATGCTCTGGTTAAATCGCAAACCATAAGCCCGAAGCAAGAAAGCAAGCAGCAACCCTTACAGCAGCGGTACATAGAGCCCCAAGCCCTGAACCCTAAACCCCTAAGCCCCCAAACCCTATTGACCATTAAAAACCCTAAACCCTAAACGCTTTAATGCTTGATCAGGCGGAAGGAGGAAGATGAAAGGGAGAAGCAGAAGGCCCAAACCAAGCTTCTTTTGGGGAGAAGACTGGGTTTAGTTTGGGCTGGGGTCCTCTCAAGAAGGAGTTTAGGGCTTTAGGGTTTAGGGCATTAGGGGTTCAGAGGGCCGGGTTTCAGAGTTTAGGGGTTGAGATCAGGGTTTGCTGGTGGACAAGCAGGGGGGCCCTGCCATAAAGCAGGGTCTGGAACACCCTGTGGTTTTCGCAGGGGGTGTTGTTGCAAAGCTCTTCTTGGCAGTCGCTATGGCGATGCTGAATGCAAGGGTCGTGCTTAGGGTGAAGGTCTTCGAGGTCGGAGCATTAAAGAGCCTTCGAGCGCAGCTTCGCTCTCAACAGTGTCGCACGCGGCTTCTGACTCGAGATATTGAGGTTTAGGGGTTGTAAGGACGAGGGCTTTCCTGGGCATAAGGCTAAGGATTGACAGGTTTTGTTTTCTGTATCCCCAAATGCTAGGGATCCATCACAGGTGCCGTAGTAAGAACTGTGGGTTTTAAACCCTAAACCGTCCTGCCTCGAACACATAAGCAGACGGAAAAGAGCCCACAAAAAGGAAGGAAAAAAAACGTCCTGCCTTTTTGGGTTTCTCGGAGTTGGAGTAGGGATGTGCATTCCGGGGCTCGAGCGTCGGCCCAGACACTCCGGAACCTATGAATGAAGGAATGTACCTTACACAAAAACCTGATTAAGAATGAAAACGTATGTATGCTTTATACGGACCCAACAAACGTTTACTTCTTGATGAAGAGGTTTTGTGATATCTGGGAGTCAGGTTCAACGCCCTAAATCCTCAACCCTAAACCCTAAAACGCTTCCGAACTCGAAGCTAGGCCCAGCCCAGGCCTAAATCAAGGAGCCAAGTCCGAGATTGCGGGATCTTAGGGTGGAGGGAGCCCCGAAAACCCCAAAACCCTTAACCCTTACCCTTAAACCCTAAACCCCTAAACCCTAAACCCCGAAACCTCTAAACCCCTGAACCGCTGATCAGCTGCCAGAATGCCTTATCCCCAGGTTCCAGAGATGCCATTAGATCATCTTGCATGGGGATCCCTCTATAATTCGAGGCATTCAACGGTATAGTAGATTCCTTACCAAAGCTTATAAAGCCCTTCATTCATGCACTCTCATGTAAGGTACATTGTGCAATTCAGGGGTGTTGAAGCCTTTCGCTGAAAGGTCTGGGAGGACCATCCTGCTCGTATGGCGCAGAAGCCGGTCTCCCGAGTTCCGGGGTTGAGATTCCCTGGTAGCAATATGGGAGTTTCGGAAAATAGGGGACCCTAATATAGTAACCTAACTAGTAGGATCCTTATTATAAGGACCCCCCAAAAAGGTACCCCTAATTTTCGGAAACTCCCATATTCATATAGGAGCTTTAGGGTTCAGGGTTCAGGGAGCCTTCATAAATTCGCAATGTTCTTCCCTTTTGGTGATCCTTAATAAATGTAATTATAGCCGAAGGTGCCCCTAAACCTTATTCTGAATTTTCAAGGCCTCAGCATTACCCTTATCACCCTTATCCTTTCAGGGCTCCTTGAAGGGGTGTTGTTGTTATTGGGTTTTATAAGGTTTTGACAGGGTACAGGAGTTTCAAGTCTCTCCAGCAACGCTCGTTTGCCCTTCAATGGTGGGCTACATAGATTTCTTCGGGTTTCGCGGTGCTTCGTAGTCTATTTTATCATCAACCGTAGTCTGATTCTTCAGCTTCCACGGTGCTGGGGTTTGCGCCTACGCCGGTTCAGCGGAGGGCACCTTTTGCTGGGGATTTCTACACCCTGAGCCCTAAACCTCAAGGCTTTTAGGGTTTAGGGTTCGGAAGCCCAGGGTGTCCTCTTACCCAACAGCTCCCTCCACCCCCTGAACAATACGCCCCTGAACCTAAACCACTGAGCTAAGCCCTAAACCCGCAACAATCCAAAAACTCCACTGGAGCCCCGTAGAGAGACCTTACAGATCCCTTGTCAGACCCTTGACATCTTAGAGAACCCTTCATAGTAAAAGGATCTTCATAGAATCCTAATTTTTTCGACACAGGGCCCTTCACAGGAGGCCCCCCCAACGTGACTTTTTTGAGTTCCTTGTCATAATTATACTATAATGATACTATACTAAGACTATAGTGATATTACCATAATGATACAACATTAATACTTGTAGAAGTTGAAGAAATTGCGCCCTGGACTCTTGAACTCCTGGGCTCTCCCCGGATTTGCAGCCAGGTTGAGGCGGAACACTAAGAGGTGGAAGATGGGTGGCTTGAAATTTAAAGTAGGGTAGTATACTCAAGTGTACTAAGCGGCGCTGAGGAGCATTAAACTAGCGATTACGGCCTCTATGTTATTTAGGTGTGTCTAGGGCTTCGGATAGCGTTTGGGTTTCTGGGCTTGGGGTTTGGGGTCTCCGACTTTTGGCTTTGAGGGTTTAGGGATTCAACACTGAGCGGGATGCACAGGTTTTCGTGGCAGAACCAAGGCTAGAGTAGCATACATCGAAGGTCTGGTAAAGAATTGAAGTTTAGGGTTTGGGGTTTAGGAGGCTTGGGATTCAAAAGCCTCAACCCTAATCCGCAGCTTTTTGGGTTTAAGGCCTTGTTCGGGACCCGCGGCTCGAAAAAGGAAGAATCGTGGCCTGTGCCGAGGCACTCCAGATCGAGGTCCAAGCCCTGTGTTGGGACGAAGGGGATAGGTTTCGGGATTTAGCCTCAAGGAGTTGTTGCGGGTGCCTAAACCCTAAACCCTATACCCTGAACCCCTAACAGACTGTCAGGATTGAGGGATTCCAAGTTTCGGCAGGTTTCACTGTTGGTTTAACATGTTGCACTTGGCCGTAGTTTTGCCTTCGAGGTAAGAGCCACCACCCAAAGCGGTTGAAGAGAGACAGGATTCGTGTCAAGGGTCACATTCAGTTCAGCCAACAGAAAAGATAACCATCTTGAAGCCCACAACCATTAAAACTCCTTCCTGCAAAGGCCAGGGTCCCGCAGCCATATTGGCCAACAGCAGTCTCCTGCCAGCTCAACCATCCAGCAGCACAATGTCCTCCAGGCGGGAGTTGGTGTTGTTTTTTCCGCGCCCCAGACTATAGGGTTTCTTAGGGCTCTTTGAAGGGTTTAGGGTTTTAGATAATTAATTACAATACTATATCCCTCTATGCTCTCAATGCTTTTTGTACTTGATTATTCTACCGTCATGAGGCTCGAGCCTCAAAGCCCACATCCCAATCGTTGAGTCTCACTACTCAACAGACTGTACATGAAAGACATGAGGCTTAGGAGGGTTTAGGGTTTGGGGTCTTAGGGGTCCACGCTACGGGCCCTCTTTAGCAACTGGTGCATGAAGGCTTTGACGTCTCGGATGGGTTGGCGGAGTTAGCGGTGAGAAAGCAGTTGTGATTTCAAGGTCTGGGGTTTAAAGGTTGAGAGGGGGAAAGGGTTTCAGACCGTAGCCAGCAGCAGCATCTATGTGAGCCCTACACTCCGAATCCTGTTTCCGGGTTAAGCTTCTGGAGCTGCAGTTCAACTCCTTCCGTCCCAGAGACATTCGCCGTCATGGAACCCTGAAGCCACGAAACCCATACCCTGATAAACCTTGATGCCGCCAATACCCTTACCTCGCAACCCTAAACCTTAAAGAACCCTCGCCCTGGAACCTTTGAAGCGAACTCACTGAAACCCTGAGCCCCATGCCCCAAACCCAAGAAATCAGTGGGGTGAAGAGCCCTGACTTCCTTCCCCGAAGCCCGACACACATCCCTCGAAAGCCAAGAGGGTTTGCGCGATTTGCCTGAAACCCCAAACCCCAACGTCCTAAACCCCACACCCGGAACTCCCACTACTGAACCCCCCAACTCCGAAATCCTTGAAGCCCCTAAAGCAGGTTTGGTAACGCACGCCGCCGCTGCGGCCCCAGATCGTAGATCGCTGTTGCAAATGATGCCTAAGTTTTGGGCTCGAAGTTGAGGCTTCGACATCAAGACGTTATGCATGGGTGCTTCTTTGCTGTTTTCTGATCTCAGGCCTAATGCCCTTCTTCTTTCGTGGTCTCCTTGTGAAGGCACACTAGTAGGACAAGTGTGCACCTTTATTACAAAGGGAATACCCAGCTTGCAGCCCACCTGAAGGGTCCTTTACAGATCTCTTATAGCCCTCCTTCAAAAGGGTCCTCGATGGGAACATTGGGGAACCCAGGCCTCGGCGGTCAGGCATCCTCCGATAGGGTTTTGGGCTTGGGGGTTGAGGGCACCGGGCAAAGAATACCCTCCTAAATCTATACATAGTAAATAATATGGTTTCCTTATTATGGTACTATAGGGGCCTTCCTAATTAGAATACCCCCTAAACAAAGGTGGAGACTTACAACCTCAAGAGCTTGCTGTGGATTTGGGAGGTTCGGGGCCATTCTTCGATATGGGAGTTTCCGAGAAAAGGGACCCTAATATAGTACCCTAAATAGTAGGATCCTTATCATGGGGACCCCAAAATAAGGTACCCCCAATTTTCGGAAACTCCCATATGAAACACCACAGGTCGGTTGCAGTTAGTTGTCAGCAGCCCTCTCGCATGGTAATATGAATTCCTGAGGGCACTTTGATAGGAATTATAATACTGTAGTAGAATATACACCTAAAGCCCTTTTACCTTTGCCTGACTATTAAGGCCTCTAAACCAGTGCGTGGGCCGAAGGATGTCGCAATAGAGGCGAGGGCTCTTCTGAGTCGGGACCCTCAATGCCTGGTGCTTTAACATAGGGGCCTTATAGGGTTCCTAGGGTTCCTGTAAAAGGGGTCTATAAGGGTTACTATAAGGGATCTATAAGGGTACTAAAATATAGTGGCCTAAATAGTTACCTATACTATTTTGGGGGTTCCTTATCATAATTAAATTATAGTATACTGGGCCCCAAAACCCTATTCTAATGATTAAGGCCCCTATATTACCCAATCAAGCCTTGCACCGAAGCGAAGGCCCAAAAATGTAGGGGTCTCAATAGTTAGAATAGAGTTGGGTATATTATACTAAAGTTATACTTGTGAAAAACTCCAGAACCCCGATGTAAGCCCGAAACCTTGAGCCCAAACCCCGACTGAAAACCCTACAAGCCTGAAACTCCCAAACCCAAACCCCAATCTCTAGACTTGTTTGGCCCAGGCACACTGTCTGTCGCAGTCCTGGTGGCAGTGGGGCTTCTCAAGGCCCTGGGTCGGGGAAAAGAGGTTATAGAGGCTGGGTTTAGGGCTTAAGGGTTTAGGGTTTAAGGGTTTAAGGGTTTATGGTTTGAGGAGTGCTTTGAGTGTTTCGAGGGCCGCTGCCTACGACTACGAGTGAAATACACAACCGCGGGGCGTTCTCTCTCTCTCGACTTCGTTCATTTGAGCTACACTTCTTGATGAATGCAGGCCCCTGATGACTGAACTTCTTTCTCTTCATATATCTGCCATAACCGCTTATTCCGGGACGGATTCAAGCACCAGGGATTTGTATTGGGTTCTGGGAGCTTCGGATACGGAGCAGAAGCCTCGAGAATTCGCAGCCTACCCGACGTGTTAAGGTTTTCCTGTAGCCCCTTAGTGCCACTCAGCTTCAGCCCTTAGAGGCAACGCCGTTCATGTGCATACCTCCCAGCATGGCCCGAAGGCCTTTGACATGCGCTGCAGCGTGTTGATGGAGGCCCGGTCTTTCCCTTCAAGTAGGAAACTCACGGCAACACACTCCCAAACCCTGGTCCGTTTGTTGGGCGGCAGGGTTTTTTTGTGAATTGCACACAGTTCTCGCCAACAGCCTAAAGAAAACAGGAAAAGGTCCTTTTCAGGATTGGGAAAGGCAAAACGTGTGCCTTAAACCGAGGTGGGGTGTTAAAAGGGACCGTGAGGCACTGGACAAAGTGCACATTTCCCATTGAATTAGCTAGATCCTAATCTCGAGACGTGTAACATCAACATGGGAACGAGGGTCTCAATATGTGGTAACAGAGACTGAGATCTATGTATCTATGTACCTATGATAGTCCCGTCCCGAATATAGCTTTTAACAGCACCAGACCTTACAATCAACCTAGTCTAACTACGCAGGCCTGTATAGTAGCCCCAAACCGAGCAAGTCCCTGAAACTCTTTGGTGTGCTGAGCACCAGTTAGCCGCTATCAAGGCCTTTTCCAGATTGATAGTATAGGGTTCAGAGTTTAGGTTTAAGGATCCGAAACCATACTGTTCTAAGGGTCAAAATACTTGTAACATAGGCCAAAGCTCGATTCTGATGATCATGACCCATAGTAAGTGGATCTACTGCAGTACGGTTTACCCTAAAGCTACACCTGAGACCTGCACGTTTCTGTATCAAGAGTTCGGGTTTGACTTGAAAGGTTTGGTGCCGGCCATAGGATTTGCGACACCGGGTTTCCTGAACCCCATTGTGTTCACGTCATTCGTCTTGTTCTTCTTCTTCCCCTTCTGATCATTGTTCCCAATATTCGTATGATGCTTCTCACAGTTACACTTACGATTATGATTGCTGCTATCATATTTACTCAGTCATACTCACGACACAACACATACAGCACTAAACCCAAAAGGAGTAACGTGCAGCTAGGCATCTTCGGTTTTCACCAAACTCTGAAGAACAATGCTTTACAAAGGGTGTTTAATCTGTAGTGCCATTTCGTTTGGTCCCTCTTCAACTATACTATAACTAATGCCATAGGCTCTCGCGCGAAAAAAGATCCAAATGGCGGTCTCCGTAAGGGACCCGAATATAGTACCCTAAATAGTAGGATCCTTATTATATTATCCGGCCTGCATCGCGTGCTGGCATCGGAGCTCGCTGCCTCCGATGCACCAGCCTCATCAGAATCTTCCAAACCTTCGCTCTGCGACGATGACGACAGACTGCTGCTTGGAGAGTCAGAGGACAGTTTTACATACTCAAATGCCAAGGTAAGAATCTCACCATCCCAAACTTTCAAACCCGACCCCAAAATAGGGTACCCCCTAAGTTTCAAAAAAGATGCAGATTTGGAGGAAGCCGTCGTGCCTGAAGCCAAGCCTCCCACGTTCAAGGCGCCTGTTTAACATAGGGGCCTAAATTAAAAGAACAGTGCTACTTTCGCCGTTCCTTTGAAGGGTTCCTTCAAGGTGTCTATAAGGGATTTATAGTAGGGTTCTATGGTATAGGGGCCGAAATAGCTACTAATACTATTTCGGGGGGCCCCTCATTGTAATTATAGTATAGTATACCCCAAAACCCTATTCTAATTATTAAGGCCCCTATATTAATGCTTCTCAATCGGGGTCGCTTCACGGGGTTGCGGGCTTGGAGTGCGCCATCCATGTGGAGGGACTCAACAATTCAGCAAGCATTCAGAAAGGGGTTTTCCGATGGCTCTCGATCTTTATGCTGCACGTGCATAGCCTCAAAAACCCCAGTATGTAGCCAAGCGGCTCAAAATCAAACGCGACAAACGAGCTGTCTGCATTTGTTATCACATTGAAACCCTGCACTTATGCCTTGGAATCCAAAGGTGCAAGAAGAAGACGAGTTTCACAGCAGAGGGCGCATGGTTGCGGCTACTATGCGTTTCTGGAAGGGCTTCTAATAACCCTACAACCCTAGATGCGATCCGAAACTGCACTTGAGGTGGGCAGCGGCCTGAACCCCGCAAGATCTGCAAAGAAACACACACACAGACATACACACACACGCTCATAAACAAAGCCTTACCTTTAAGACGCCTGTGAAGCCCTGGGGACCGCAAGACCGCACGAAGCCCGCATCGGACAGCTTTAAAGCCTTCTGAAATCGTACAGGAACCCATGAAACCTCCGTGCGAGACCCGATGAAACCAGAAGCCTGGTAGGACCGCTGTAGGATGCATGAGGCCCTTCGAAACCCCTAGGAAAGCCGGTGCAAAATCCGAAACTCTTACAAAACTCTGATCAAGCCCGCAAAACGATGTAGAACCCTACAAACAAGCGCTGGAAGGCCCCCTATCCAACCTTACAGGACCCGCCCTAAACCCTTAAACCTAAACCCCTAAATCCTAAACCGTTCTTCCAAAGGTGGGCAACGAGTTCTGGTACCAGCAGTACGACACGAATGCCGTTGCCGAGTCGGGGAGCCTAGTCGGCTTGGAACCAGACCCCTTAAAGGGTTTAGGGGTTTAGGGGTTTAGAGTTTTAGGGTTTAGGGTTTTAGGGTTTAGGGGTTTTCTATGGGGATCCCTTTAAGGCCATTTGTAGTTTGAACGCTAAACCCTATACCCGTTTAAGGGTTCAATTGAATGTCCCTAAACCCTTAACCTTAAACCCCGAACCCAAAACCGAAGGTTTTATGAGAAGCTTAGGGCTTGGGGTCTTGGTGTCTTCAGGATTCAATCGCTTTCCTGCCAGCTGCCTTTTTCTTTGGGTTTAGCTGCTTAAGGGTGCTATGAGGGTAGGGTGTTTCGGGTGTTGGTGCTTTTAGGTGCTTCGCGGTGAAGGGGTTTAGCTTGTGAAGGACTTCTTGCGCTTTTGGACTGAGGAGGTTTGGGTTTAGGGTGTTGGTTTAAAGATTTGAGAGAGTCTCCAGTCTCCAGCTGTGTTATTTGGTGTCGATATCGGGAGTTCTCTCATTTTCCGAAGTTCCTGTAGGAGGTCTTGTGGCTTTGGGAAGTAGGGTTCAGGGTATAGGCTCTGCTGTTGAGATGTTCAGGTCTAGCGATTGTGGGAGTGTGGGTTGGCAAGTAGACGCTTAAGCCGATGACCCCAAGTGGTACAGTCAACTGCCAGTGGACCGGTGCGAAGGAGAATTCGTTAGCGACATCTTCCAGTAATGCCTGCACGTACTGAAAGAGTCGCCCAGATTCGACGCCCGAAGCCGGGACGCAGTCGTGAGAGGGCAAGTGAGTGGTGTATGAAGGACGTTGGATTCGATCCTGCTGCTGCGAGTGTCAGCCTGTCAGCAGCTTGGCGGATAGCTTGGGTGTGATCCAGACTACCAGGGCAACGACGAGCGCAATGTGCTTTTATGCGAAGCTTGCGCACACCACTTTGATCCTTCACGTGGAGCATAGAGTGCAAGTACAGGCGGAAATACCAGGCTCAGCGAAGCCCCGCAGCAGACATGATATCAAAAATGATAGAAGCCTGGTCACTAAGACCATTCCGCTGCGTTCTCTAAGTAATACTCAAATACACCAAACCCCCATCATCCCAAATAGAAAGCCCCTATCTTGCGATGCCCTTGATGCCGCATTTCCGGCCGTCCTGGGAACGTCGGCTTACTTGTTCACGCTTGAAGTTTACAAGATGAGCGAGAGTAAACTTCAGAAAACGCCAGATACATGAACTTGTCATAGGGTGGGGTGGCGGCGGGGGAAGGATGCAAGCCTTTAGCCCGAAGTGCATGAGCCCTCAAACCTAAGATCCCAAAGCCCTTAACCCCCAACACTGCAAGACCTTGGAGCCCTAAGGCTACGTAGATCCGTATAACACTATAGAAAGCTTCTTATGCCACATGATATGGGGGCCTAAATAATTACCAATACTGTCCTAGTATATCTATAGTATAATGGGCCCCAACACCCTACTCTGATCATTAAGGCCCCTATATTAGCCTGATACAACCAGGGGTTGGCGTGGCTCCGCAATGCGCCACTGGGTCGACCGGGTGGGCGCCGACCAGCAGGGATCCCTGGGCTTTAGAAGGGGGGGTTTACTATTAGGGTTTAGGGTTTAGGGTGACTATAGAGGCCTCAAAAATTACCAATATTTGTCCTTACGGTTCCTTATTATAACTATACTATAAAGGAGCCCAGAGCCCTCTAACTATGAAGGCACCTACATTGTAGAGGTTCTGCGGGGGCATTGGGGCATTTACTGGGTTTAAGGGGTTAGGACTTCCGGATTTGGTAGGTTTTAGATTTCATGGTTATGTTCAAATGTTCTGGGGCTTAGGATGGGCGCACCTAGAGCCTCCCAGGCACTCGTCGAGCACCGAAACCCAAAACCCAACCCTAAACTATTGATCCCTAAACCCCTAAACCCCTAAACCCTAAACCCCTAAACCCCAAACCCTCTAAACCCCTAAACCCCCAAACCCTAAACCCCTAAACCCTAAACTCCTAAACTCCAAACCCTTAAACCCCTGAACCCCAAACCACAATCTGAATGAATCCTCCAGCTCTAGGCTCCAGAAGCTCAAGTTCAAAGCCGGAACTCCCCTGCATCTGACCCTGGAAACTCCAAAATCCATTAATTCAGGAATATCTCTTAGTTTATATCTGGTATCATTACGATGATGGGCATTATTTGTATTAATATACACTATTACCAATAAAGATCCCGACCTAATTATGGTACAGTGCTTAACTTATGGACCTCAGCCATAAAAGCACCCGCTCGCAAGTTCGACAAGACGTTCCTGAAATTTTATATGCAAGACCCGAAAACAACACTTTCTGACTTGCAGACTGCTGCATGACCCTGAGACCATAAATTCGCCAACCTTCAAATCCACACCCTGAGAATTAAATCTTAAGTGTTCAGACCTAAACCTTTCAGACCCTACACCCTCAGCCCAAAATCTTCAAACCCCAAACCCCAGAACCCTAAAGTCTTAAATTCCCGAAAAACTTTGAATGATAAACCGAAAGCTTAAACCCTGAACCCTCAGCCCTAAAACATAACGGTAGGTGATTCTTGAGCCGACACTTCGCCCTCCGAGAGATCGAAGGTCCCACGACGCCCTGGAAGCCGAGCTGCGTGCCACCCGCTCGTTCCCAAGAGTGAGGTTTGGGGTTTAGGGTTTGCTGGCAAAGACAAGTAGGGCTTTAGAATTGAAGGGTTCTGGTCCAGGGTTAGGGTTGTCAAAAAGGGTTCAGGGTTTAGGGGTTTAGGGTAACAACTCCCCCTAATCCTCAATTGAAGATCACCTGCAATATACCCCATGTATGTGGGGATCAGGGGCCCTAAACCCGCCGCGAACAAAACCCTGAGATCCTTGGCAAACTTCGGCAGCAGGGCCAGAAGCCGCCAGAAAACTCGGAAGAAGATAGCGTGCCGAAGCTATAGAACCTTGTCAACAGCTCGAAACCCTCGACTGTGTCAAAGGGTTCCACCTAAACTTAGAGTTCGTCCGGTCATGTTGAGACGTTTGGCCTTCGGAGTTCAGTTCGTGTTGGGGAACACCGCTTGAACTGATGGTTTAGGGCTCATAAGGCTCGTACGGTTCATTATCGGAGCTTCAAATCCGAAGAAGGTGGACTCATCAAACGCTAAGCAAGACTGCGCAAGAGCCGGCAGGCTTCTGAATCATGTGGGAGCGCTGATTGCTCTAATGGTTAAGCTGATTCGACATTCTAGGTTGCGGGTGTTGAGACTCAGGGTCTGCAGAGGCTCTACGATTCTGTGCATCATTGGAGTGCCAAAGCACCCCACAACATAGGAAATCTTGAAGCCCTACATGAAGAGCCCTGGCACTAAAACTCGAAACCCAAAACGATCCGAAACCTTAAACCCAAAACGATCCGAAACCTTAAACCCTAATCCCTAAGCGACCCGAAACCTTAAACCCTAAACCCAAAACGGTCCGAAACCTTAAACCCTAAGCCCAAAACGGTCCGAAACCTTAAACCCCGAAACCTTAAGCCATGACCCCAAAACGGTCCGAAACCTTAAACCCGAATCCCTAAGCGATCCAAAACCTTAAACCCTNCTTAAACCCGAATCCCTAAGCGACCCGAAACCTTAAACCCTAAATCCAAAACGATCCGAAACCTTCAACCAACCCTAAACCCTAAGCGATTCGAAGCCTTAAACCCTAAGCCCAAAACGATCCGCAACCTTCAACCCTAAACCCCAAGCGATCCGAAACCTTAAACCAGAAACATTAATCCATCAAACCCTAAACCCAAAGCCTTAAACCCTAAACATTAAACCATCAAACCCTAAACCCCGAAGCCTGAAACCGATCCCAGTTTCGAGGCATTGGGCGCCGGAGTGTCACGGAAGGGCCGGGATCTCGGACTTGGGCTCATCTCAGGCGGCTGAGGTCTTTGAAGCCCCCAACAGCCGCCCAAAAAAAAAATACAAGAATACTAATAATAATAATGATAGAAATAACAGTAGTAATAGTAATAACAAATAAGCCCCCAACACCCCACCCCCCAAAAAAAATCCATAACTAATAATCATAATGATAGAAATTAGTAGCAATAATAGTAATAGTACATAAAACCATCATAGGGCAGCCTTAAGGGTTGAGGATGGGGCTCTGAAGAATTCGTAAGAGCTTTCGGGGATTTTAAGTAGGACTTTGGGATGCTGTCTGTTTCATGTCTTAGAGGATCTTGGAAGAGTTCGGTGGGCCCTTGAAACAGGATTTACGGCTCGGCTCCGCAGCTCCGGGAGGTGGACGGCCAGCAATACACCCTAAACCGATCCTACATTGTCCTTGGGCCCCGCTGTCCGACGGTGTGCCGTGCGGAGGACCCATCGAGAGTCTGGCTCTGTCTAATCCTCCATTGCCTCCTATCCGTGTTCCTCTGTTCGTCTGCAAGAAATGTTCTCAAGTCAAGCAGACGAGCCTGGACGATGCACTCTCAGCGTTGGGCTGGAAGCGCCTCCCGGCAGGCTTGCCACTCTCCAGCCCGGGACACCGTTCCATTGCGAAGCTAAGTTGATGAGCGCTTTGCTGCACACGGACGGTGGGTTCCCAAAAAAGGCAAGAAATCGTGGGCTGCTTGGACAGCTCCCGGGCTGATCGTTCAACGATTGCTGTCAAAATGTCGTCATCGATTCTCCTTATCTTCATGGCTCCTCCAGGCTCAAACAGACAGCCCTTTGCACATTCGATTTTGGTTGGTTCCAGCCTTTCCGCACGAGATGTCAAAGCTTATTTATATTTATGTAGAGATGCGTGAAAAATTCTTGTTTGTTCATCCGAGGCATGGAAGGACAAGACCCTACATAACACCCTACTTAGGATCACTGTGGACTATTACTCATGCCTCTTCTCTCGTGCTTGCGTCGGCTGAAAAAGGCTTTAAAGGTGGCCTAAGTGGAGGCAGATCCTTTGACCCCAAGTTGGGGCAGTCGCGGAATTCTGGGCTCTCAAAATGCGCTTCCCTAAACTTCAACTACGGGCTCCCTTGAGCCCGGAGGTCCAGCGCTACAAGACCCTAAGCTTGCACCGGAAGCCCTCTAACATAGGGGCCATAGACATTGCAGTCTAGTTGCATAATCGTAAGCACTTTGACGGAAATACCACTCTTAATCATCCCGAAGCCCTTCCGGCCACGCCCCAAAGGCCTTGGCATCCGCACGTTCTTAATCGGGTTTTGAAAGGGCGCTATTAGGGCTTGTGCCGTTTTCGTAACGAGGGTTTGAACAATTACAGATGTACAAGGGCTGAAAAAGGTTGTTAGAACGGTTTTGGACCGTTTCTACAAGGGTTTCATAAAGATCTACAAGGGTTTGTGCCTGTGAGAGGTTTCTCTCCAATCCAAGCTGTGTTCAGAGGGCCTGGCCCGAACAAAAAACCCCGAATCCAACTGAGCCCTAAACCCGAGAACCTAAATCCCGAAAACGTGGACTCTCAGCCCCAAACTCTTCAGCCCTAAACCCTGGAGCCTAAACCCTTAAACCTTAAACCCGAGACCCCTAAACCCTGAACCCCTAAAACCCTAGACCCGCAAAAACCCTAAAACCCCGAAAACCCTAAACCCCAATGCTAAAGCCTGCGCAAATGCCAAAGCCGCCCAGGCGTCGTCTCTCCATGCGTCGCCTTCGCGAAGCGCGGCAAAGGGAGCTCGAGGTCGGCTTTTTGGGGTTTTGGGGCTTCAGGGGCATTTGGGGTTTAGGGTTTAGGGGTAAGGTCTAGGGTTTAGGGTTTAGGGGTTTGGTTTAGGGATTTAAGGGTTCAGTGGCTTGGTGTCTGGGGTTCTGGGTTTAGGGTTTGAGGTTGAGGGGCTCTTCGGGCATTGTTAGGGTATCTTGAGGGCTCTTTGGGGGGTTGAGGAGTTCTTCTGGTAGTCTTAAGGTATGTTGGGGTGTCTAATTCTAGGGCTTTGGTTTCTTGAGGTGTGTTGGGGATTCTAGGCTTTTGGGCCTAGGGGGTTCAGAAGAGTTGAGGGTCTGGTTGTCTACGTGGCAACCATTCAGTATACACCCCAACACCCTTCAAGCCGAAACTCTAAAAATCTCTAAAACCCTAAACCCTAAACTCTAAAAATCCCTAAAACCCTAAACCCTATCCACCTCTCTTTTTGAAATTGCAAGAAGCGGATGGAAGAGCAAAATCCCGAATCCGTGCCTAGCTTCGGTGTTTCGGGCAGTCAGATTCGGGTTTGGTGTTTCGGCTTTAGGCTTTTACAGTAGAAGCCCAAAAGTTGAGTTCTTGTTAAGGCATTTAGTGTAAGTTGCCATACTAGGGATCTGCAGTAAATAGTATAGTATCTTTATTCGGTAACTTAAACTACAGTAGAAGCCCAAAAGTGGGAAACCCAATAGCCTCAATCCTTAAGAGTAATGTATAGGGAATCCCAGCACTATTTGGCCTTAATCCGGTTTCCAACTTCATGGGGTTTACTGTAGGTGGGGTGCAGGGACCAGGAGGACGTCTTAGCGTGAGGTATCTTGGCTGCTGAGCCTCCAGTCCCCTAAACATGTCTATTCGTTTTGAATTTAGGTTTGGGGCGAACTGGGGGTTTCAGAAAATGCCGCTGCAACAGATACTGTAAGCTACGATGGAAGATTGAAAAACCTAGTCTAAGCCCTAAACCCTTAACCCTAAAGCCCTAAACCCAAAGATACCCATAGCATCGAGTTTAAGACCCGCCCCTTCCACCTGATATGGGAGCTCGTGGGTCGGATTTTGCTGCCAGGCGCGACGCATGGAGCCGCAGCCTTAGAGTAGGGGGTCTGAATAATTAGAATAGAGTTTTGGGAAACGGTGTTGGGTTAAAGCTAAAGTATCGTCATATTGAGAGAATCTGAGAAACCCAAGGAATAGCATGATTGCCTACAGTGCAGGAGCCCGCCGGAACCCTGTATCCCGTTATACGCGTGTCGTACACGACGATCTTGCTTTTGTCTGTTCTTGTCCCGTCTTATCTGATATGTTGCGCAAACATCTATAAGTTGTTTTTATGTCATAAGCATTGCTGCAGTCTCTAGGTGCGTTTGAAATTGAGGCCCATTCCTGTTTCGAGTAGCGGGGAACGGCATGAAATATTCAGAGGCCTAAACCCTAAAGCCTTGAAGCCTTAAAGCCCTTGCATCTGTGAAGAGGATTTGCGTTAGGAAAAAAGGAGCCACTAAACTAAAAAACTTACATACGCCCTCAACCCTAAACCCTCAGCGCTAGACGCTTCAGGCGGGAGGAGACTGATAGGAGTCAGCCTTGGGCTTCGGCTAAAGGGCCTCAAGGGTGCGACACCTCACTCGGATCCGAAAGGGTTTCGGGTTTTAATATAGGGTTTAGGGTCCCTTGAGCCTGAAGGAGCAGGGTCTGAATTTCTTTACCCCTTGAGTCTTGTGCTGTCGTTTTGAGGTTTGGGGTATAGATCCCTTTAAAGGAAGCCTTATAGATCCCTTTAAAGGAACCCTGATAGATTTTGAGGCTGCACCTCAAGGGGAAGGACTCCTTCTGCGCCCAACAGAGGCTCCCCGAGCACTTGCCCAAAGAGCACTCAGGCTTCAGGGTCTGTGAGAGTCAATATAGGGGCCTTCATAGTTACCTATGTCATTTTTTTTGCGGGGGGGGTCCTTAATATAAGTATAGTATAATGGGCCCCAAACCCTATTCTGATTATGAATCCCCCTATATTAGGTTCGCAGGGAACGTCCTTGCCGCCGGCGTCTTGAACGTCAAGGCGTACGTCTCGGTACGGGTTGCCAGGCATGAGCCGGGCAGAGGAATGGTTTGACCGTGCCCGTCAAACGATGCAGCAGATTTCCGGAGACATTGGCATTGAGCTGAAAGCTGCTGCTTGGCTAGACTTGGCTTACCACGACCGCGACACCTATGAAACGAAGCTGAACGCTTTGCACGGCCAGCTGTTCGGGTAGAGGTTATATTGGGGCTTAGTGACTAGCACAGCCTTCTCGCATGGTAGCACAGCGACCGTGCTTATCCAGAAATCAGGGCATCGTTGATGACCATGACAGAATCATCCTCGAACATACCCAAGAGCAAAAAGCGTCGCCCCTAAACTGGAAACCCGAACACCCTAAACCCTCAACAACACAGTCTGCACCGTTGCAAAGCCCGAAAAGGGCCCCCCCTCGCACAAAAAGGAGTAACAACAAGACTGACAGTAGTCATCATTGCATGTACAAGAAAATAAGCAAGAACAAAAGCTATGGAAAGTATAGCATTCACCCGAGGCCGGAGCCACATGTCCAACAGGTGCCTTGTGGCGCTTTTGGGGTTTAGGGTTCCTGGGCCAGTGGGTTAGATAGCACATGTTGAAGGGGTTGAGGGTTTTTGAGGGTGCCAGCGTTTCAGAGTGCAGTATGGGGGTCGGAACTGGTATCCTCCGCATAGCTTCTCTCTCAATATACCTTGATATACCTCAAAATGCTATTCTGGTGACTACGGCTCCTGTGATCCCTCAGGGTCCATGTACCTAAAGAGTATAGACTTTGGCTTGGAAGGAGCTCCTGAATGGGTGCTTTATGGTTTAGAGTGAACAGCAGAAAGTTGCAACGTGGATTTAGGATGATTGGTGCTGGGATTCCCTACACTTAGCCTGAAGGGTCTGAGGAAGATACTGTTAACTTTCCGGCTTCTACTGTAAGTATATGCTACATAGGTACCTGGACTCTTAGGAATGACGTTTTGAGGGATTGCATCACTCCTGGGAGTCTTCGGTGGTGTTGGCTTTTGCGGATTTAGAGGGTTGAATTTCTGGACTTCGTGTTTTTGAAGTCTTGGGGCCTTCGCACAGTCAAGAGACCCTCTTGAACCTTCTGCAGCAAACCCCAAGCACAGTAGCCGGTTCATGTCCCTGAAGCTCCAACCCGCTTGCTGGCAGTTGGCCAGTCAGCAATTCGATTCCAATGCGCCTTGGACCTTGCTTGATACTTCTCAGGTTCAGTCTGCTATTGTGTTCACACTAGTAATTTTAAGTATGCATATGTTTGCGGAATTCGCATAGATTCATGCTGGTGTTGTCGCAACGTGCAACATGGACATATTGGCATGTACGGAATCTTTGAACCCATCTAACTGTCTTCCTCTGCATATACAATGCTACTGGAGTGTTCCAATGCAGGGTTCAGGGTTCTGTGGCGTAGGTGCCACCTGCTAGATGTGCTTCTGGTCCGAGAAGATCTTGAAGGAAGAGATCGTTCCCTCCAGCCTGCTGCAAGCCATATTCACGCGCAGGCATATCTTTGTGGCTGGCGGATGAAGATTGTCTAAGATCTGATCTAAACATGTTGCAAACCTCGCGAAGGTCCCGTGGAACACCCTAATTAAACCTGACCCTGTAACAATCAGACAACTCTTGTGGAACACAATCCCTTACAGAAACCCCACAAAGCCTTCATGAAGCTGGGCTTTTACGTTTCACCGCGCCTTTGCAGTGCATCCAAGGCTCTGGGTGAGCGATTCGAAGCCGGACACGGCAAAGCCCACCGTGCCGAGGTCCTCTGAGGGTTCAGGATCAGGCGACTTCGTAAGTGGTGTCTCCATGAAACGTTCTGCAGGATTCTGTAATTTGGAAGGGTTCTATACGGCTTTTAGGGGTCTCTTGGAGGGTCTGGCTACTTTGTAGGCACTTGGGATTTTAAGTAAAAGCCAGTGCGATTACCGTGTAGGTTGATCGTCTGATACTCTGATCCTCTAAGTAAGGATTAAGTGCTTGATGGCTTGGCTTTGGTGTTTTGGGGTTTAGGGCTTACGGGCTTTCTGAGGTTGCTAATGGGGTCTATTCCTGGGAATGTTTGGACGAAAGATCCTACAACATTAGACATGTATGTCACACACTGAGCCCCAAACCCTAGCAAGGTTGACGATGTTTCCAGGTTATGCCCACAGAAGCCTGATCTCTACTTAGGCAATGCAAAACCCGCTTATGACGTAATGATTAAGAAAACCTGATATGCTCAACGCAGGACCCTTAAAGGAAGCCCTAAAGATTAACACCCTTAAGCACTCAACCACCCGGAACCCTAAACCATTAGAGCTCCCAAAGAAAAGGAAGCCCAGACCCCGAGCCCTCCCACACAAAAGCCTGAAAACTGAAAGAACAAACGTTCGAAAATGGAATCTATCTATCCTGTCCTATCCCATGCTAATCTAGTCTCCTCTAGTCTAGTCTAATCTCCTCTGATTTAAATGCCACCGAGAAGCCTCCCAGGTGGCTGAGGCTTTGGAAGGGGAGCTCCAGGCCATGAAGGCAGGGTCTCCTTTTTGGTCGGATCCCCTCAAACCACTATTTTGGGGGTTCGTTATTATACTGATAATATTATATACTCCCAAAGCCTTTTTCTAATTATTAAGGACCCTGTATTAGGGTTCTCGTAAGGGTCAGTGGTGTCAGACGGTCTTTAGGGGACCTGAAAGAGTAACAATTACGTACCAGGGTTTTGGTTACGAGTTTAGGTCTTCAGGTGTGTAGGGTTTAGCGATCATCCAGCTGTTCCAGCTTCGCTTTGTGGGGCTGGAGTTTAGGGTGTAGGGTTTAGGCTTTCTAGTTAAAAAGCAACGGGATGTCAGAAATGGCTCATTGACACCGTGGTTGGCATGAAGGTTTTTAGTGATGTGCGTTCTGTGCAGATAAGTACCTGGCCCCACCTGATGAAAACGTTTTCAGTTCAGTTGCCAGGAATTTTGGCAGACTTTCCACAGGCTTTTTCGGCAAGGTACTGCAAGAGACAACCCAGCACAGAACAACCCTGCCTTACTCATCAACTAGCCACATGCAGGTCGGCAAGATGAAGAGCAATGAGGGGTGGCAGCCTCAGGTTTGGGGTTTAGGATCCGCGATTCTTGTGAATTGTGGGCGTTGGAGTGTAGGGTATGGGAGGCTACTTCTACTGCTTCTAGTCGCACCACTACCACTACGACGAGAATACTCCTACTACTCCTACTCCTCCTCCTCCTAATCCTGCTCCTACTCCTACCTGCTCAAACTCCTACTCACTCAGGCTCCTACTCCTACCCCTGCTTTTGCTGCTACTGCTACACTACTAGTACTAGTACTAGTACTAGTCCTAGTGCTAGTGCTAGTGCTAGTGCTAGTACTAGTACTAGCACTAGCACTAGCACTAGTACTAGTACTAGTACTAGTACTAGTGCTAGTACTAGTACTAGTACTAGTACTAGTACTAGTACTAGTACTAGTACTAGTACTAGTACTAGTACTACTACTACTACTGCTACTACTACTACTTCTACTTCTACTTCTACTACTGCTGCTACTACTGCTGCTACCACTACCACTACCACTGGTCGTGCTGTGTTTCGTCATCGAGGTTGGCTCTCTTGCATCTTAGGGTTCAGGTTCGCGGGCTGAGGCTTGGGGTTTGCGATGAAGTTTAGCCGCCCGCGCTTGTCTGGGGGGCGTCACTAGCAATACGTGCTGTACAGACTTCTATAATTTGGAGTCGGCTCTAGTTTCAAAACAAGGAACCCTAGTTCAAAACTGAAGCAGCGCGATCCTCGTGATAAGCAAGGGTTCTTACATGACGAACGACTCAAGTCCAGAAGGCGAAACGGATCTTCAAGACGACCGCTGACACTCCTGCTTTTGGGCCAAGACTCTCACTCCACAGCTTCTTTTCGAGTCACATATGAGGGCCGGAAACATTGGCAAGTCTCACGCTTTAGTCCCCAATGTCCCGAAGACCCCTTATTGGGTTTAGGGGCTAGTTTAATTGCAGGGGTTTTGCAGTTTCGAGAACGACAAGAAAGACATTTGGGTGGAGGGGGGGTTCCAAAAACTACTTTGGATTGCTGGAGCTTGCCGATGTTCCGTCTTTTCGTCTTCCCGTTCTTCTCGTCCTGTTATTCTCCTTCTCGTACTTGCTGCCCTCCTTGTTGTGATGACAACTCGTCCGCATTATTTTCGTTTCCGTCTCCATTAGAGCGGCGCCTGGGTGCTTGCATTCCTGCGGTTCGCAAAAGCACCACGCCCGCGCATGCCGATGCTTCGAGTAGTTGTTGCGAGACTTCCTGTTCTGGGGGGATTCCAAGAATGGTACCGTGGAAGCAACCGCAGTGTGGCTGCGGATGCATAGCGGGCGCACTTTGATGCCCCTTTCCCCCTTCCACCTCGCCGCCACACGTTCAAAACACGCTTTTGATCTCAGGCCGGGAGCTATAATATAGGCTATACCATAGGGGCCTCAATAATTAGAATAGGGTTTTGGGGCCCATTATACCATAAGTATAACAAGGAAGCCCCGAAGATATATTAGGTATTACATGTTTACCAATACTATTTTGAGGGGTGCTTATTATATAATGGGCCCCAAAACCCTATTCTAATTATTAAGGCCCCTTTTCTTAGACCCTGAACCCGAGAGCCTTAAACCCCGAAAGCTTTTAGTCCTAGGCCTTAAACCCTAGAGCATGAAGACGTCGGTTTAGGGTTTAGGGTTTAGGGTCTAGGGTTTAGGGTTTAGGGTCTAGGGTTTAGGGTCTAGGGTTTAGGGTTTAGGGTCTAGGGTTTAGGGTTTAGGTCCCACCCCTGCTAGCAATAATTAGGTATATGTTAACCTTGAAGGATGAAAGGGAATTGCAGGGTAACCTCAAAGGATTATATAGAGGTATAGGGTACTCTCGAAACCAGAAAAGTAGCAATCTGAATATCAATGTGGCATAGTACCTTAGAACCTTCGACCCCAGACCCCAGAACCTAAACCCGACGCCTTAAACCTTAAACCCTACACTTCGAACCTTAGATACAGGGTTCCGATCAAGGCGACGCCTGGAGATGGCTCGCAAGCGTAGCGAGGATGTGGCCTAGGCGAGAACTCTTCCCTGGTGCTGTTTATGAGGGCTCAGGGCTTTGGGTTTTGGGTTTAGGGCCTTCGGAGTGAAGGTCAGGTGTTTCCGGAGTTGGCGCTTCAGAGTGTAGATGTTCGGGGATATGCCGGATGGAGCAGCGAAGCTCGAGATATTCAAGGAGACAGCATTACCGGCTGCAGGAACATCTTGTTTGTCGTTGAGGCTTTCGCTCGCAGAGAGGTGACAGTGGAGCCAATGAGCATCTCCCAGCGGCCGCTTCTCCCAATACTCGACACCGTGCACACCCGGAAATTCTCATGGATTCCTTAGGGTCCAGACTATATTATAACCCAACTCCCTATTCTAATTATGAAGGCCTCTGTGTTACTTCGGTTCTGCTTCTCTTCCGTTCGGGTCCCTGGATTTCACTAGTTCTACTGCTTTTTGCTTGTCCTTTGAATTTGCCAGGATTTCACTCGCTCTGTTGCTGTTTGGCTGTCCTTTGGCACCCTTGCAGTCCCATCTAACTACACTGCAGTACAACATACTCCAAAGCCTCAGTAGTAGAGTCGCCTAGATTTCCCAAAATCCCGAACCTGAACCCTTAACCCCGCCCTCGAAGCCGAGACCGAAACCCTGGAGAGGAGACCCTCAAGGGGCCATCTCCCGAAAAGCCCACACCCTCGGAAGGAGGAGCCTGGAGCTCGTAACGTAAGCGAAATCCAGCCCGCAAACCTGTGGTCGAAGATCCGAGGGGGCCTAACATAACAGGATGCCTTACTCAGGGTCTGTATAATGGAGATAGCTTGATTCGAGTCCATGTTGGGGTCCCCTCTTTATGAAGCTCCTTTCCAAGGATCTACTCAAGGATCTAAGCCGCCAGAGTGATTACAAGCCTGAAGCTTCAACCCCCAAAGCCCCGAACCAACATAGGCGCCACACAAAACTAGAACCACAAGCCCATAAAATTTATCTGTGGTAGGTGTATCTGAGACAGCCGTAAGCCCGCGAAGCAGTTATAGCTGTCGTGACAGTAAGCTAAACCTCTATTCTAACCATTCAGGTCTTCAAGCCATCATCATCAACCCAGCTTCCCAAAATAGCTCCGGTTTGGAGGTTTGGAGTTTGGAGTTTCGCATTTGGGGTGTTATTGGGGCATGGGGCTTTGGTCAGGGATTGGGCCCAACACCCCCATTCTGATGATGAATATGCCTATATTGGGAGTCGTTGGCTTGTGGCTTGAGAGCCGAAAAACGTTGCACTTGCACCTCTATGAGGACCCTCGGCCATAAACTCAACTTCAACTGGAAAGCCGGGTGTATCCGGGATTTTGTAAGTTTCATCGCGGTCGTTGGGAAAATTCGTGAACGTTCATGTTGGGTGATAGGACTTATCTGGACTCAACTGGCAAGCACCCTACTTTCTGTCGGGCCGTGCCAGGGGCTTGTTGCCCGAAGCTCTAAACCCTGGAATCCTAAAACCCTTAGACTGAACTTTCCGAAAAGCCCTAAACCCAAAAGCCCTAAAGCCCTGAGGTTTGAGGGTTTAGGGCTTGGGGAAGCCCTAAACCCCAAAGCCCCCAAAAATCTTACACCAAAACCCCTCCTCTCAAAGCAGGTACGCCTCGAAGGATGTCACCCCTAGCAAGCTGGCGCTTCTGCTGACGCCTACAGTCCGATGCCTTACCAGAGAGCCCAGAACCCTTCTTTGGCGAAGTAGAGGATTTTACACAAAGGTTCTTTGGGATTAGACAAAGGCTGGCAGCATGAACCCAAAGGAGATAGGGTTTGAAAACTGTTCTAAGGATTTCATCGATATCTTGTGCAGAGCGGCTGGTCAACCCTCAAATATGAAGGTCGGGGGCTCCCTAGGCAAACTTGGACTGAAAGCCCGGAGTCTGCGCGCGATGTTTCAACCATGCGCGGCTTTGGCCTGTCCCAAAAGCTGTGGTCCCAGTTGCTGCAGGTATCATCTCGGACCCGCCACCTACGGCCTGGTTCATAAAATCCTCTCCCGTGCTCGTGAAATAGCCTTAGAGCTGAGCCGCGACCTACACCGGTCTTGCCGATTGCAGCTTGTATCCAGCGTGTAAGTGTGAAGTCCTGCCCGACTTGACTTCCACACTCAAGTCGTGATGCAACTCCCGCGTCAACTGGAACCCCAGCCGGTAGATAGTGGAAAGACGATACACAGGGTGTCCACTTGTCCGGCCAATCGTCATCCTTGTTGATATCTGGATGCTTTGCGTGGTCTCAGCACGAGCGCTGAAATAGCCAAAGCAACAGCGGTTCTAGGGTGTAGGGATTCAGGAAGCCAAGTGCCGGTTCAGAGGTCTTCGGGTGAAGGTTTGGGGTCGAAAGCCCCGTCTTTCTCTGCAGATGAGGATCGGCTGGCAGTTTCCTGGAGCCATAAAGGACTGCCTGGCTGAGGGCAGCTCCTAATGTTTGCAGACGCCTCGACCCTGAGGTGGCTGGGGCGTTTGCACCCATGCCTCGGCTCCATGAGTCTTAAAGTCTTAAAGTTTAAACCCTGCAATGCAACACTGCAACCCTTGTGCCAAAAGCCCTCCACACCCCATAACACTTGAGCCGTATAGCTCTAAGTTAAGCCCTAAAGCCACGAGTCTTCACGAAGCTTTCTCATGGTGCCCCCACAGGATCGAAGCCTTCAGCACGCTCTGTGGAGGATCTCCGTCGTTGCTTTGAGGTTTTGGGGCGTTAGGGTTAGCGGTGTTGGTGTTGTTGTGCGCCATTTCGATCAGCGCCCGACGGATTTAGGCATCGGCTTGGTCAGCAATGTCAAGGCAAAGCCCCAGGGAGAAAGGTTTAGACTCTGGGGTTCAAGGGTAGAGGTTCAGCTGTATAGGGCCTTAAAATCACTAGTATAAATGTTCCCTTACCGTCCCTATTAATAGTTCTACTTGTTCTGACCTATGTATAAATATGTGCATGTTTATGCATGCATGCACATATATGTATACATAACCGTTATCCAATTATTTACGGCCCCTATATCGTTGTGCTTAACTTGGCTTCGGAACCTCCACATTGCGAGTATCTCTTGTTCCATGGAGCAACCGTGATGGAACGCTGCCGCCGACTTGACGCTCACAGTTTCGAGTTTGGTCGCCCTAAAGGAATAGGATTCCTAAACCCGGTTTCTGGTTTTCAAACTTGGGCTTTTGCAAGGTGTGAGGCTTTGGCAATCCAGGGTTAAGGGCTTTAAGGTTTTAGGAGTTGGGTGCTTCGGGGGGGTGTCTGAGTAGTAGAGAGAGTGGGGTAAACTTATATTCCTAAACCCTAAACCCTAACTAAACCCTAAATTCCCACCCAGGCCTGCTTAGGCCGTACCCACCCCTTTTCTAGGGTGCCTGGACCCAGAGGACGTCCGGCAGTGATTGACACCATTACTTGGATGGACAATGGGTGGAGCCATTGGAGAGTGGTCAAATTCAGCCCCTAGGGCTGAGCCATGCCNCACCATTACTTGGATGGACAATGGGTGGAGCCATTGGAGAGTGGTCAAATTCAGCCCCTAGGGCTGAGCCATGCCATTGGGCCACCTGGGTGGCGCCCATATTTTCAGAGGGGAATTCCGCCTCTGCCCCCTGCCCAAGTTTTGTGGTTCCCCTTCATGCCTGGCCCGGACACCCCTGGCCTTTCCTCGGCCCGCCTGGGCGTTGCTGGGTCAGGGGCGGCCCCTGGCCCCTCCTGGCCCAAGGCAGAGGTGGGAATTGAGGGCGCCAGCCCTAAACCCTAAAAGGTAATGTTTTGGGTGGTAGCCTGTGTAAGCTCACAGCGGGGGGGGAAAAGGAATAGAAACCAATTTGTAATTGTTTTCTCAAGAGATTGCAACCTTGTCTCTAGACGTGGATATGCCGCCCCCTCACACCCCTGGGAGTGTAGGGGCGCCATCCTACAAAGAAAATACTGCCGCTGCGCGGCGAGACGCCCTAAAACCTAAACCCTAAACCCCTAAACCGTAAAGATTCCTAAGGGTTCGAGGAGGAACGGGACGAGCGAGACTCTTAGCGACTGCCAAGGACAACCCAAGAGCCGATGCACTGCCTTTAAAAAAAGGGACCTAAATACTTCAAACAAATTATCTATACTGTTTTGGGCGGTTCCTTATTATAATTATAGTATACTGAGCCCCAAAGCCCTGTTCTAATTATTACGGCCCCTATATTAATCCCAATTACAGGAGGGTTTTGGGGTGTGTCTTCTGGGTTATGACGTGGCGTCTAGGGATCAGGGTACTGCAGATTTAGTGGTTTAGATGCGATCTGGCTTAGGGTTCCTGACTCCTCAGCCTAAGCCAGCCGCACACCCTTTACAAAACTGTTAGTTGCTTCGACGATCTAAACTAGCGTTCTCTCTAACGTTCATTCAAAATGCAGTCATGGATTGAGGATGATGAGTGCTGCGATGCTCAGCGTCCAGCTCAAAGGGCTAGCAATGATGTTCCAATCTACCGTAAGGCGCCTGCTTCTGAAAGGCCCCCATACGGAAATCCCGAAACTCTGAACCCGAGAAAGGCTTTCTGGGCGTGGGACTTGGGGGGATTTGGGGACTGCCGGTTAGGGCTGGGTTATGTAAGCCAGGAGACTGTAAAAGTTCTTTGAACTCCAGATCGAAGGCAAAGTCTCGCAGGCGCTGTCTTCCGGTTTCCTTGTTGCCGGAATCTTGTGTTCTTCGTGCGGCAGCAGCCCGCCAGAAACAGAGCTCCTTGAAGAGCAGAGCGTCCCTGAACTGCTAGCCCTCTAGGGCTAAACCTCGTCCCGTTTAGCAAGGCCACGAGTCAAGAGCACCCTCCTAACCGAACAGATCTCAAACCCTGAAACCCAATCGCCCTAACAACTCAAACCTCCACTTGATGGAACCCTTACAAAATCGTTCAGAGAACCCCGACAGAAACCTTGTGCAACCCCCCAAGACGCCAAAAAACTATAAATCCTAGACCCTAAACCGCTAAACCTCTAAGACCCGGTTCCCCTGAACCTCTCCACTGCGGGAGCTCTCGAGGAAGGCTTCCGTCAGTTTTCGCGAACGGAAGTGCGAGAACATTTTCAGGTCAAGGACTTTGGTTTCGGTTTGTCTTAAGGTCTGGGGCTGTTTAACATGAAGTAGTGGTGGTAGGTAGTCGTCGTCGTCGTAGCAGTAGTAGTAGCAGCTGCTAGCAGGAGTAGTAGTAGTAGTAGTAGCAGCAGCAATAGTAGTAGTAGTAGTAGTAGTAGTAGTCGTAGTCGTAGTCGTAGTCGTAGTCGTAGTAGTAGTAGTAGTACTAGTAGTAGTAGAAGTAGCAGCAGCAGCAGTAGTAGTAGGAGTTTTCGGTTTGTGAAGTCAACATTTAGGGCTTAAGGGTTTAGGGTTTCAGGTTTCAGGGTTTGCGGCTTAGGATGACTGGTCCCGTCTTCCTATGCTTTTTTGACATGAATCGATACCGTTTAACCTCGGCTCTATTCCTCTCTGTCTTGACGGGTAGTGTAGAGGTTTGAACAAGTAGTAGCCAATTCCGTTTAAGTCACTGTAGAATCTCATTACACTGATCAGTGGTCATCTTAAAAAAGGTTTCGTCTCGCATTCCGGACGCTTCAATTATGTCTGCAAAGTGGGGTTGGAGACTCCTCCAGGAACGAGGCTTATCTGCCTGAGCCTATTGCTGCGCCTTGAACCTGGCCCTGTACCTCATCCAGGAAGGCAGATAGCCGGATAGCCCCCAAGTCTACAGCCGAAACCTCGGTGGACCCCAAACCCTGTAGACTGAAACGTAGAAAATAGCTTCAAGAGCGGGCAAAACTCATCAATTCCCTGCAGAATTATATGGACGCCTGCAACCTCCAGGATCTCTGCCGTGTTTCGGGGCTAGCCGAAACCGTAAACTAATTCTACATGCCGTTGTAAACCCGTCGAAACCACGAAATTGCCAGCTAAATCATTCCAAGGTCCAAATATACGGGGCTCCAGTAGTTCGAACAGTATTTAGAGCAACTTCGCCCCCATACCGCACAACGCCAGGGCATTGATTCATGAGTTATTTTGATATTTCGATTTGGGACTTTTCGAGCAATGCAGCATTGAAGGTCGAACCCTATACCCAGAACCCTGAACGTTTGACCTTGGCAAAGGGGCATCAGCGGTCGCTTGTGAAGTTTGAATGTTGCTTATGGGGCTATGGCGGTTTCGAAGTGTGGAAAGGGGTGCGTCATACGGTGCCCACGGCTTCAAACTATTCTATAACCCTTTGCCCTTTGAAAAGCCATTCATAAGATCTCATTGAAACCTTCCTAGAACCACAAGACTTTTCGGAAATCCGGCTCGGGGTCAAGAATAGCGGCGAATAGCGAAAAGGATAACTTGAAGGGCCCCCTGCGCCACCACGATGGTTTAGGGTTCAGAGCTCTGGCGGCTTCTCGGCTTAGGGGGCTCGCTGTTTTGATGTTTCGGGATTTAGCGTTTTGCGTCCAGGGGCCTCGACCAGCTCGACCAATAGCCCTCAAATTCCCGCGACTGATTTATCCTGAGGAGAGCTTCTTCTGCCCAAGAGCCCTAGATGTGAAGAAAGCCAGGGCTTCTCTGAATCAGAATCCCGCTTGCGGATCTTCATCAGAAGAGGCCTTATTTTGGGGATCCAAAACGGGATGCTAATTTAGAGAACTAGGGGCAAATGTCAACAACATTTTCGCAAGAAGGCACAAGTGGACCGAGTTCGCTTGTCGCCCCATGCAAGACTTGCCAGAAGCCTGGGTTAAGTAAGTGACATACGGGGCTTTAGGAGCCTATGCTAGGGTTCCTCTTGATCGGAAACCCCCCTATCAACAAATGAAGTTCTTTGATAAACGGTGTCGTGGGTGTTGATGTGCGTTGGTTTGTCTTTATGGCAGTTGGATTTGTCTCGGAGATGTTCTTCCAGGTTTTGGAGGAGTTGTTCAAGTTCGGGCAGAATGAAAATGTCTTTCTCAGCTTGTAGCTCATGCACATGGCAGCGGAGCTCTCCAGGGCTTTTCACTGTGTTTGCTGTTGACTGCTTTTCGTGGCCAGTGCGACCTGATTTGACCTCAAACACTTAAGTGCACAAACTCTGTATGTAGTTGCTTGTTTATACTTGCTAACACTACCACCCTAAAGACGCACTCACCAAAACCGGAATATGAACGTTACCACGTACCAACCAAAAAACTCTAGCCATGGCAACGGTTGCCAAACCGCCAGTGGCCGAGAAGGAGCAGGGTATACTATGAGGGTGGTCAGCTGGCACTGGGACGGCACGAACTGGACCATTATGCAGCCAGGCACCCAAACAGCACTTCTCCAAGCGCGCCAAAGAAGGACAGATCAAGCGTGTTGCAGCGTGTCTCCTGTTCTCGTGCAGGCCATGCACCATTTGTCAGTCGCCCTCCAGAGCTGAAAAGGGCAGATGGATCCGCGACTCCTCTCTGTTGCTGGCGCAACCTAAGCAAATGAACAGCCACGTGCTGAACCCGGGTTCTCGCAAAACACAACGGCTGTTAAGCTCCCATTTCAGCGCAGTGGACAAATACAACATTCACCACACCAGGCATGGCACTTCCTCCACGTCGGCGGCACCAAATTAGAATAGGGTTTTGGGGCCCACTATACTATACTTATAATAAAGAAGCCCCAAAATAGTATAGGTAATTATTAAGGCCCCGAATCATTCGCATGGTGGACGAGCACGCCAAGGCGAGCTGCGAAAGCAAAGTTTCCACTGCCCTCGCGGTTGAAATTCCATGGCAGGGTCCACGACCTCAGGCCTTGTTCAGGGTTGTGTGCCCTTCGGGTTGGATTTATGCGGGCCTCTCCCATCTATCTATTTGTAAGATAGACAATAAGAACATTTGACATTTTGGTCCGAACTACGACCGACGGTGGTACTGATCTTGGTGGTGTTGCCTTTAACGCTGTCGCTCCCTTACTGCGAATACTGCGAAGACGATCATGATGACGACGGACGTCAGTTCCGGCATATATCTCGGCTGTTCCAGCACGCAGAGATACGGGGGGAACAAAAAAAGCAAGTGCACAAAGCTGAAAACATGAAGGGGTAACCAAACAGCACAGAGCCAGAAACATAAACATCCCTGGGCTCTTGTACATGGATCTGCGACTGGCCAGCACGTTGGGCCCCCAAACACCCTAAACCCGTAATCCGTAAAGCCCTGCCTAAAGCCTTAAAAGCCAAAGCCCCTAAACACAAACTTGAACCTGTGTGTTCTGGCAAGTGGGCCTGTGCACGCCTGCATGGCCGAGCTGTGACCAGTGATCCGACGTCTCGGATCAAGGCTTTCAGGCACAAGGAGTACTTAGGGTGTGGGATTTAGATTAGCGGTCACGGTTTAAGGGTTCAGGGTTTGGGGTTTATGCTTTCGGGTGCTTGAAAAGATAAGGGTTCGCCTGAGGGGTTTTGTGGGGAAGAGAGAGATGACAGCACATGGTTGAAAAAGTCGCCGTCATGCTGGAGATCGCTGTCGCCACCGTCCTCATCCCTAGCACAGTTGTTTGAGCTCGTTTGCCACGGGCCTGTTGAACCGTAGTGGCGCAAGAAGGGGAAGAAGAGACAGCAGCTTTCGCAATAGCCGCTCGCTCGTTTGTTAGGAGCCAGGCCGTGCCGCAAAGGCGTGCTTGCCCGCTTGCTTGTAGTACCTGACCGACTCAAAGCAGATCGCTGACCCATCTTTGTGGGCTTCACGCACCCTAGACCTCAATGCAGAAGCTTGAATAATGCATAGTACTATTCTATTCCTTAGGGCTCCACATTATGAGCATACCATAATATGCCCCTGGGCCCTAAACCTACGTAAAGTCTGTGGCAAATCCTGGGCTGCTTATCCTCATGAAGAAAGCCCTGGTTTGTGAAAGGGCGCTCAACGTTAAGTGTTGTTCGTGAGGATCTCGAACCGGGGCAATGGGGAGGACCCGTAGCCGTAACCCGGAAGAATGACATAGCCAACAATAGTATCTGCTTGTTGTCATGTGTAGCCACAGCCCTCAGTAATTCGAATATCGTTGTGGTATGCTGTATCAAATTGGTGCAGGGTTTTGAGATCAGGACACTGAAGAGTTGCTGAGAGTCACACATCATACTTTCCCATTGTCGTTGTATCCACTTTCCCGGGTTTTTGTTCAGGAGATCAGCGTAAGTTGCCATGACGGGGCGAGTAAGGACCATCGTTCTACGACAGTAAAGAAACATTTGAAAACACTAGAACCCACTATAGTATAGGGTCAGAGAAACGACGACTAGGGTTCCACGAGCTCTTGCTCACTACTCAAGATCCAGAGAGCCACTAACCTAGCTTATCAATCAAAATGAAAAGCAAGATCCCTGGCACATGGACACCAATGAATAGGTGAATATCCGTTAAGTTTATTCGTAGCAGCTGAGTAAGTAATTCAACATTTCGGGGTTACATAGGCCTATCACAATCAAAACGAGCGCCTTTTCACCAGGGGAACTCGGAAACTAAAACTCACAGTGGGGTTCCAGTGATGAGTGGAGAGATGTTTCTTTACGGGCGGTTGTCCCCCTTTGGCCTTGCTATCATACGACTGGGTGACACTGCTGATTGCTACAACAAGCTGCATTCAGCAACCAAAACAGAGTTGAGAGCTTTGGTGCAACAGCATGCCCTCAAAGTCTTGGGTCCATCAGTTTCATTATGCGGGCTCCCGGCAGAACTGAGGATACATGGCTCAGGGATGTTCGGGGCTTCGGGATCTCGTGTGTCAGACTTGAAATCAGTGTGTACAGTGGTTTACCAGGTCATCGCCGAAAGGCCTCTCATGCCTGCATTATTGAGAAAGGAGAGATCCCTTAAGTGCGCATGTCTTGGGACCAGGCTCCGAATAAGCAGCAGCCCTCATCTCAATATTCAGTTGACCTCAGTCGGGAGCCTAAGTTATGTATACCTTTTGTGCATTCGCGGTGCCTGTGGAAGTGTTACGAGGAACCGACCAGGTCGTACATACACGGTCCTCGGAGGAGTACTCACATGCGCAGCAACCAGGGTAATTTCAAGAGAATCGCTCCCAATCTAAGTCTGGCTCCTATCTTCCGACTAGAGCAGGGAAAATCACTTCAGGGCATCCACACCGAAAGGACCAGTCAAGGTGTCAACTGCAGCCGACACCACTGGGGGGAAGCTTTGCGACAATCCTGGCCAGAAAACAGCAGGGCACGACCATTGGCAGTAAAAGAGATAGCCATCACGGTCATACCGATGTTGACACGCTTACTCTTGCAGTTGCGATTGCACTTGATGCTGCTGGTACCTGGTATGATGCTGATGCTGATGCATTGCTTCTGTTGCTGGTCGTGTGGGTTTTCGTGTCTGTTATGTTGATAGTTATGATTGAGACGCTATTGGCGACGAGGGTGATCATGTCGATCTTCTTGTTTGTGTGAGGGCTTCTGCTATTGTTGGTGACGATTCAATGATGATGCTGGAGGTAGTTTTGGTGATAACACTGTGTGAGCATTTCGGAAAGTAAGTTATGGGCGCGGCAAAAGCATGATCGTTCTGAGACCGGCACTGTTGATGTCGATGGCTAGTGTCGTCAGACGTCAGAAGAGGATGTTGCCACCTAGGCCACACGAAGCAGGTCCCAAGCTTACGAAGGGTTGAGGCCACGAAGCCCCCAACCCTTAGCCCCAGACCACACTTCGAGGGCTTTGGGAGTCCTAAGCATCCGATTTCGGGTGCTGAGCATCAATTTCAACACCCCCAAAACGGAAATCGCATCCCAAGGGCCAAACCCACAGCCCCTAGTCCCGAAAGACCTCTTCGTACGCGGAGTGCCCGCCTCAAGCCGTCAGTTCCTGGTTCTTGGGAAAAGTAGCATCCTTAACATGTACGATTGAGGGCGCATTGATAAGACCAAAGGTATGACCTCTGCTACCTGCGTAGGGTTTACGTTACTACGTGAATCTCACATCGAAAACTAGCAACCACGAATACAAGATTTGTTGCCGAGCTCTTCGTTTTGAGGACTTCGGGTTCAGAACTGTAGTATGGCGTTGGAATAACTATAGTATCCCCTGGCAGGCCCTGTACAAGCATACTATTATATCCCCACAAACCCACTTCTAACTATAGAAGCCTTGTGTTAATATCAGCAAAGCCATTATACGACGACACTCGTCAAATCGCCCTAAACCTCAGTCCAGCTTATAAAACTCTGAAAGAAACCTTTGGAGAGTCCTGTAGAACCCTGAAACAAACCTTTACCAAAAACCTTAAAGACTCCATTCTTACAAAGGGACAGGGGCCCACAAAGAGGCTGAATAGGGAAACTTCAATAACTACTAGCATAATTCCCTGGTGCTCCTAATTATCACTATAGTAAACTATAACTATACACTGAAACCCTATTCTGATGAACAGGTCCCTATGTTACTCAACCATAGTCGCAGAGACTGGGCGCAGGTCAGCTGAGGGATCTCGCCGGTAGCTGAGAGGATTCGGATTTGGGTTTTGGAACTATAGGGTTTTTGGAGGTTTATGGTTTTGTGCGCAGGGTTTGAGTTTTTGAATTTTTGGTGTTTGGGGTTAGGCTTCAGAGGCAAATGCTTAGGGCTTGAAGTCTTCGCTTCCGGCCTTGTTCTTGCTTGGCCTAGTTCACCTGTCGTCGAGCTGCACCTTAGTGAAAAGAACTCTTTGTCTTGAAGGTGCTGTGGGTAAAGTAGGCTCAAGGTCTAGAGTTCATACAGAGGATTTACAAGCTTTGAGTTTGGCATCCACGGTTTAAAGCTTTGGGCTCTTGGGTGATGGGTCCAGGCTTCAGTAGTGTTTATGTGAAGCAGATTGTAAACAAGACTTCGATGACCCTCCTAGCCCTGTACCAAAGCTTGTTGTCGTGCACAACACCATCATCGTTACCTTTCTGGCGAGAAGGATGCAGAGCGCGTTGCCAAGGCAAAGTTGCCAGCTCTGACACTGACACTCACTTCCTGCTCAAGCGAAGGTGTGCCGGAGCGAGGGCCTGCGTGACGAAGGAGGTCCCTGCGGCACTTGAAACTGAACTTGCACTTCAGCTTCGGCTGATATAGTCGCCTGAGTGATTGCATCGGGGCCAGGCGAATAAGTTACGAGCTTGCACTCAGCGCACTGAAAATCCGAAGCCGCAGTAGTTCATGTAAGTTGCTTGTCTTGCAGTGTCTGGAGACCTGAGACATCAAAAGCTTGAGCAGGTTTAACAAGTCCGTAGCATCTCTTTGCTTACAGTCACCTGTCCAACAACCTTCTTCAACAATGGGGCATGCCCAAATTGTCAAAAACCACGAACTACCTGAAGAGCAAGACCGATGTGAAAGCGCGCCTTCGCGAATAGGTTAAATGAGCTGATACGTGCAAGGAACTAAGAAACTCTATAAAGGGTACTGAACATGTCCAGCTTCACTTCTTCCCGCATTGCAACGACTACAAGTCAGTTGGCACAATGGCGATCCACAGTATCTGATAACGCCTGCTGAGCATCATGCACTCATCTGAAACCTTCGAAAGTTACTTTCTATAGGCCTCGCACACTAGGATTAGTTGAGGTGTGAGGGCTCACCTGGGGAAGTCTTGACATCGGAGCTATGGCCTTAGTTGAAGGTTCAGGCCAGGGTTATAACTGGAACTGGGGCATATTAAGTTTAGTTATAGCAGGGAACCCGAAGAAGGAACTGTTTGTTCCTATCCCCTAAATCTTGTTCATTGAACCCCAAACCTTGAACCCGATTCCCTAAACCCTATTCCATGTTCTTAAACCCGAAACCTTCAACTTTCAGCCCGATTCCCTGGACTGTATTCCCAAGACCGAAGCCCCAAACCTTAGACCTTAGACCCTATCCCCTAAACCGTATTCCCAAACCCTTGACCCTAAACCCTAAAGAAAGAACATAAACCCGAACCATGAAATCTTGAAACCTATTCCCTAAGCCCTAAACCTTAATCCCAAGCCCGAAGCCCTCAATCACGGCGCCCTCATAAAAAGGATCCTAAAAGGGACCCTAAATTAAAGACCTACCTATCCGAAAACCCCTGAGGTCCTCGGAAGGCTGCTGAAGCAGAAAAGCGCCGGAAGCGCTCCAGGCAATGTAATCTGGTTCAGGGTTTAGGGAGTGCACGGTTTAGGGATGTATAGGCTTTAGTGTTTACGGTTTCGGGGTTCAGGGCTTCGGGATCAGTAAAGCGCTTCGGGTTTAGGATGTCAGGTGGAGGGCTTGGGTATCCACGGGTTTGGGATGGTTTGGGCTTGCGAGATTCGTCTGACCTTTGCTGTTAAAAATCTTAGGGTTTGGGAAGCCGGGTTTAAGGTTTAGGGTTGTGCATGGGCAATCGAGTTAGGAGCGGCAGCTTACGGCCAAGTGCGTAGCACCGAGGGCAGAAATTTGTGTCGATCACCCAGTCAGTGCAAACACAGCACACGGACAGACCCCTCATATACCCTATATGAACCCTTTCGAACCAGTTACGCAAAAGGGTCCGGAGTAAAGGTAGCAAGAGATTTTCGGGATGGTGCAGGCAGACACCCCGAACGCCCAAACCCGAGCATCCACCGACATTAGTTAGACTCTGCTTCGGATAGGGTCTTGGGTTGCTAGGTGCTCCGGAAAATAGCGGCTGCTTCTTCCACGGGATCTCCTACCAAAAAAGCTTTTTCCTTGCAAGAACAGTACAGTCCCAAACCCTAAACCCAAAACACACAAAACTGGAGCCTCAGGGCGTCCCGGTCACCCAGCTCGCGGAAGCACCGCGGCCGACGAAGGCTTGGGGTCAAGGAGGTTAAGGCAGCTCTAAGTATAGCTATGTATCTATGTAAAAAAGAATGACTGTGAATAGACCTGTACATACTTATTATGGTAAAGCTTCCTCCGAGCCCACTGCCCCTCAATTGCGCAACTTACGTAGATCAAGAAGCAGAATAAGTACACGTCGAGTCAAAAAATCCTCACACAAGCTACTGTTCAAAATATGGAGAAATGAGGGATGTTTCGTATTGAAGGGGGGCCTTTGCGGGATATCCGCTTGAATCAAGGTTTGGGGTTCAGTGGGTTGCAGGTGCAAAGTGTTGAAGGTGTAACAGACGCAGAATTCTAATCTTCTCAGAACCCTGAGACCCTAAAACCTTCTCCGACTGGCTTCAAGGTCGCAACCCTAAACCCTAAACCCATGAAGAGGTTCGTTGCGGGAACTTCCCCGAGGCTGTCGCCACAACAAATCACGCCTGTAGAGCTTCAGGCCAGAGATCATGTAATCATATACTACCCCAAGCTATACCGTAGGAGTGGGGTTAGTAGATGATTCTATGAAGAGAGCGCCGAGGGGTGCAAAGTACTTTGTCTTTAGGTTTTAGGTGTTCTTTTCGGATGTCGTGTCGGAGTGAAGGTCATTAGAAACTCGGCAGCCGCGCAGAAGATTGAAGAGGAAACCCCTAAACCTTCAACCGTCATAGGAACAGTTTAGAACTCTTATCGGACTGTTATTGCAGATTGTTTTGGCCCCGGCCAGGTCATCCGACCACGACGGTGACAATCATGGAGGCGGCACGGCGTGTCTGGTTTTTTTGATGAGGGGTTAGAGGTTTAGGGTTTACAGTCTGGGTGTTATGAAGAGGGTTTCGAGTGTAGGAGTAGGGTAGCTATGGGGCTTTGTGTTCAGCCTTCAAGTCGTCCTTCCGGCGAACTGCAGGGTTTAGTAGGGCTTAGCGTTGAGTACGTCGGATTTCGGGCTATGTGCCAGGGCCAGGGCATGGAAGCTTTACGACAAGCTTGTCGAACCTTCAGACCCTAAATGGACAACCCCCAAGTCGCAAACCCTAAACCACCGCTTTTGCAAGCTCCACGGTTGCAGGTCGTTGGACGAAAGATGCTAGTTCAAAATTTCGCACACAAGTCACAAACCTGCGCCATGGAACACCGAACCCAAGTAATCTGAAATCCCATACCCTAAACCCTAAACCCTAAACCCTACACCCTAAACCGATACCAAGACCATGAAGCCGAGAGATCCCATCTCTCCGCAAGCCCAAGACACGGAATCCCTAACCTTGGAGTTCTGGATCCTGGGTCATGAACGTGCAAACCCTCTGAGCCCGAACACAAAAAATGTCCCTAAGCCCCAAACCCAAAGCGTCTCCTTTTAGTCTCTTGATGGCTCGCTTTTCTAGGGGCCTTAATATTTAGAATAGGGTTTTGGGCCCCATTGTACTATAATGATAACAAGGAGCCCCCAAAATAGTATTGGTAATTATTTGGGCCCCTATATTATAGTACCCTTATAGATCCCTAAAAAAGTAACCCTAAAAAGACCCCTTTTGGCCCCTATAGTATCCTGTTGTGCCAGACCTGGAGGTCTCTGGGCTTCGGGGAGATCACGGGCTTACGGTTTGGGGTTGAATATAGCGTATACTGCAGCGGTCGGAGTAGTGAACCCATACTAAACCTCAGGGTTCCTTCAACTTCTTCCCAAAAAGAGCTATCCGCACTTAAAATTTCAATCAAGCCCCTAAATCCTGAAGCTTCTATCACCCTCCTTGAACCCTTCTAACCCTGATGGCGATCCTTAGAGAACACCTATATAAGCCTTAAACCCGAGCCTTCAAACCCTCTAAGCTTCTTTGGACGCTTACGAGCTGCAAGAGCCTTCTGCAGGCAGCGCAGCAGTGCCGCTGGGATGGCCACCTGACAGCATGTGGTGGAGGTTTGTAAGTTTTCGGGTGGTAGGCTCCTAGGTTAGGTGTTCAGGGTTTAGCAGGAGTTCGGTTGAGGGCTTCAGATTTGATTTCTGTTGGGCTCCTTGGATTCAGAAACTGGGATCCCTACATGTGCCAACTGTACCTTAGGTTCCCATGATACGAAGGAATAATAACTGCCTGAAACTAGTTACAGGTTTGGGAGAGTGTATCATTTCAGTATTGGTCCAATGTGGAGCCCTATGTATGAATAGCTTTTGGGGGCTCTCGAAATCGACATCTAGGAGACCATGAGGCCGGATGGCGAGCCGAAGGGGTATCGGATTGGGAATCGCATCGATGCCACCACAAAGAGTGTGGTCGATAGAGGCTCAGAAACTCGAAATCAAGAAATCAAAATACACTCTTGAGGACATTCTGGTGATTCCAGTGGTTTGGGCTTAAAGCGTCGCGGAGATTTTCCCGTAGCCCTTTCCGAAACGAACCCTGCAAGTGATCAAGCCCTGCGAAAAAAGTTCACTGGGGCGGGGGATTTGCGATCGGCAAGGCCGAAAACCTGAACACCTCGAATCCGTTCAGAATAACCTTACACAGCTTCACGTTGGTGACAGTCCGACAGTCCCGAAACCCCGAACGTGGCCCGAAATCCCTGAAAGCAGAGATGGTGGTTTTCAGAATATACAGGACAAAAAATAAACCAAGAACAATACGATTTTTTGTGCAGACCAGCTCGCAGCCCAAGCCCACAATCTTGGAAGCCCTTCAAACAAAGCACGAAAATTCCAAAACTATATCGGAAGCCAGCTGAAGAAAAGATAAAAGCAGAAAAGTTCAACAGCACCCAAACCTTTTTCGATTCCATAAAGATGAAAACCTAAAACCCTACAGAACCCTTTTAGATCCTTTCAAAGGAACCCTAAGTCCCAAACCGGGAACCCCAAACCCTAAACCCCTAAAAGCCGAAAACCTAAACCCTAAACCCCCAAAGGCTCAACCCCAAAACCCTAAACCCCTAAACCCCTTGCAATTCATAACTAGTTCGTCCCTGTGTTGTATCTGGAGCAAGGATCCCTGCGCCAGTCTCGCCTGAATCGTCCGACGACCGCCGACCGCTTCATAAACCCCTAAAAGCCTAAACCCCTAAACCCCTAAACCCTAAACCCCTAAACCCCCTAAAATTTGGGGAGTTTCTGAAAGGCCTCCGAGCTACCTGGGCTACGGGGGGAGCCTTCCCATGGCGACACCGAAGCCTGGGAACCTAACGGTTTCTGAAGGGCTTCAAGGTTTGGGGTTCAGAAGGGTTTAGGGTTTGTGAAGTATTTTAGGGTTTAGAGGGGTTTAGGAGTTTAGGGTTTAGAGGGGTTTAGGGTTTTTGACGTATTTTAGGGTTTAGAGGGGTTTAGGAGTTTAGGGTTTCTAGGGGTTTAGGATTTTGGGCTTAAGGGGTTCCTTTCAAGGGCTTCTGAAAGGCTTCTATAAGGGTTTTAGGGGTTTCTGAAGGGCTTAAGGCTTTTTAAAGTGTTTTAGGGTTCTTTGAGGTTTTAGGTAGGGTTCTTCATGTTTTGGGATTTTTGAGGTTGTAGGGTTTCTGAGGGTAGAGGGTTTTGGAGCGTTCACGGTTTAGGAACTCAGATCCTAGTTCATGCGGGTGTCAAGGTTCAGGTTTAGGGGGAGCTTGCGAACGATTTCTTAGGTTTCAGGGTTTGGGCTTGAGGGTTTGGGGTTTTAGGATTTCAGCTTTGAGGTTGTGAGGGTTGTGGGTTCAGCATAGTTGGGAGAATATTAAGAGATTGTTGTTTGCGGGTGAGGGTTTGAAGGAGGGATTAGGATCGCTAGGGGAATCTTATAGACTTGTTGTTAGGGATTTCATCTAGTGGTTATTATGATCGGCAGGATTCGGGAAAAGAGTTTCGGGATTTAGGGTCGTGGGGTTGCGACTTTAGGGTTAGAGTTGCAGGGCTACTTTTTCTTATGGGGCATATCGTGAACGGCTTTGCGGTCGAAAAACTCAATAACAGCATCAATAGCAAGAGCAATGACAAGACCAGAGCCCGCCCCTGGTATGGCAACGGGAACCTGCTTGCAGGCTTCCATCTCTTGGGTGAGTCTCAGCGTTAGTTTAGGATTAAGGATTTCGGGGCTGAGGGAATAACTACTACCGCTACTACCACCTGAACCGCCTGAACTAAACTTGCAGTATGGATCTCGATCCATGGCAGCCCCATAGTAGCCTGAAGCTATTGCTGCAAACTCTAAACGACGTGAAACCCACTCGAAACCCTGAAAACCTCACAGTGGGCCCTAAACGTTAAAACAACCCCAATATAACCCCAATATATCTCCCTAATAATGTGACCTCGAACTCTAAAACCCTAAATCCTCATATCACCCGGAGCCCTAATGTAACCCTCAGAGCCGTCAAAGGCGCCCCAAGTCCGAGACAAGGGCTCCCAAGGCACAAAGGGCTTTTGGGGTTTAGGGGTTTGGGGGTTAAGGGGTTTAGGGGTGTAGGTTTGGCTTCACATGAAGTAGGATTTGTAGTAGGGGTTTTGGTGACTGTACATAGGGCCTGTCAGGAAACGATGCAACAAAGCCATACTTCCTATGAGGTCTTTCAGAGTTGTGGGTGGGGTTTTGGCTCCTCTGGGATCTTACAGTTATTCTGGGCCTTCGAGTTAGGTCCTGGGACGCCGTCAATGTGTAATGCTGTTCATTCAGATCAGGCTTGAATCTAGGGTTTAGGGTCAGCGTTGGTTCTACGATTTGGGGGTTTAAGGTAGGGCTAGGGGTTGACATGATGGAAGCCTTCAGGACAACGGGCATCCGGATGCCCAGGCCCACAACGTTCCTCCACGGTTTCAGAGGCTCCCAGACAAACTTGGATCCTCCTCACAGTCTAAACCCAAACAAATTGGAGAAAGGAAAGACCTGCGGTCTCCAGGTATGAAGGTTGTTAGAAGAGGGCAGGGTTTCGTTTCAGACACCTTTTACTTGTCGCAGCTGTGGACTCTTCCCTTGATTGCGGCCAGTTCTTGTGATGTGGGTGCTCTTGCTGATCATGATGGTGTTGGCGGTGCTGATGATGTTGATGATGAACGTTGCTATTGTTGCTACGATGAGGCTGCTGCTCTCGTCGGGGCCCTGAGAAGTTTCTGAACTTGGTGCAACACCCCAAACCTTAAGTCAGATGCGAAGATGCCTTGGGGTTTCTATAGGGGCCTAAATAATTACCTGTACTATGTTGGGGGCTCCTTATTAGAATTATGGTATATACCCCTAAACCCTAGTCTAATTATTGAGGCCTCTACAGTATCAGCCAGGGACCGGAAGGCCGGCATGTGCCATGTACTTTGTACCAGAGGACTCAGTAAAAAGGGTGACTTCGAGGGTGTTGTGGGAGTTTCCGAAAATAGGGGACCCTAATATGGTGCCCTAAATAGTAGGATCCTTATTATAAGGACCCCAAAAACATGTACCCCCCTAATTTTCGGAAACTCCCTTATAGAGTCTTACCAGCGTTGCAAGGAGAGCTTTCGACCGCTGAGCTGAAGATACGTCAGTCTCTAGGGTAATCTCAGTAGCTGAGCAGCTGTGACTGGTTGCGGGTATCTAACCCTGCCCCAAATTCAATAGCCTGTGTTACTCACATTTCTGTTGCCAAGGTTTGCCAAAGCTCGCCACACCGTGGAATCTCCTTTCCGGGGTTCATGTTAGGGAACTTAGTCTAGCCTGGAAAACTTTGTAAGCCACACTAGTTACTTTGTACGGTGGTAACTTAAGTTAAGCTACTTACCAAAAACCCAGAGTACACAACCCCTTGACCCTAGTGCAAGTGCCCGAATAACTAGAACAGGGCATTCTTGTATACTACTGAGCTACTCTGATACAGAACCCATGCAACAGTTTTTTCCTATGGTTCAAGCTGCCCTAAACCCAAACCCTAAACCCCGCGCAATCATAAAAATAAAAGCTTAAACCCTAAACCCTATATTAACACCCTTATTTCCCTGGTGCCAGGAGCCTGAGGCCGAAGACAAGGCAGAAGTGACATGTTGTTCAAAAAGGGGTGCGAAACAACTAACAATCAAGTTTCTTGGGGCTTCATGCTTTTTTCAACGAGGTTGTGAATGGTAGTGGTAGTAGTCGTCGTCGTAGTAGTAGTAGTAACAGTAATAGTAATAAGAATATTAATAATAGTGGTAGTAGCAGTAGTAGTAGTGTGTAGTGGGAGGAGGATGCGGAATGGTATCACCCGTATTGCTCGCAGTAGTAATGTAGTACTATGTTTAGTCGTCGTCGTACTACTTGCTGAGGCAAATGGGTTTTGATCCATTATAGATGCAGTGGCTGCTGTTGCTGTTCTAAGTATGAGGGTTCTTGTAAGCGTAGAAATTGCCACAGCTGTTGTGACTAGTCATAGCTGTCATACCTACTTGACTTCGTTAGCTTAACGTGAAGTTCCCTTCGAAGGCTTGCAAAAGACTTTGCTGGAGATTTCTTGAACAAGAATAAGCAAGCCCGACAGCCCAAAAAGGCAAGACTCTTCAGCTGACAGCTCCACAAGATTGGTGTAGGGGCCTAGATAATTGGGCTCGGTTTTTTCCTGGGCTTGGCGTGCTGCACACGCTACATATAGCAAGGAACTCTCAGGACCAGCAATAACTGGCGATTTGGACTCCTACATTATAATCTTGCAAACAGTTCTCGAACATGCACCCTGCACGCCTTACCAACCTATCTTTATTCAAAGACGACTACGACTACCACTACGACCACGAGTACTACTACCGCTGCTGCTGCTACTGCTACTGCTACTGCTACTGCCACCACTACTCCTACTAGGCCAACATCCAACCCCCCTGACCAAAAGCGGTTCTGGTAGCAGCACTAGCTAGTAGAAGTAGTAGTAGGAGTAGCTGGTAAAAGTGGCGCACTGCCACTAGCAACCCAACGGGAAGGCCCCTAAGCTCCTAGGGAGGCTTAGCCGCTTTACCCCAAACAACCCCTAAACTACTCAACAACCCAAAAGCGCGCGCCGCTTCCTTTTCCGCACTGCAAGGCGGGCCGGCAGTCCAGGTCCGGCACGAGTCGCCTGACTCGGCCGCTGTACTCAAGGGCTCACGAACTAGGCAGCTGCCGATGCGTTTCGGCACNTGCAAGGCGGGCCGGCAGTCCAGGTCCGGCACGAGTCGCCTGACTCGGCCGCTGTACTCAAGGGCTCACGAACTAGGCAGCTGCCGATGCGTTTCGGCACCGTAGTTCGTTTACCTTTCGGCTATGGCTCGTAAGTAGTTGAACTACAGGGGCGCAGCTACACAAGTAGCTGCTACACTTGGCAAAAGCAGCTGCAGCGTAGAAGCTAACTCATCACCTGCATGGCATGCGAGGCGTGACCGCAGGCAGGCCCTTTCAGCTGCCCCATTTTTGTAAAAGCTTCTACGCCACCTCACTCGCAGCAAAGCGCTCAGCAAGGCGCGGGAAGGCCAGGTAGCCGCCGCCTAAAAACACGCGAAACGTCCGCGGAAGTGAACCTTTCACTTTCAGCGGGCTGGCGGGGCGGAAGCAGCAGCTACCGGCTGTTTAGATCGAAGCCGTCTGTCAGGCTTCACGCTATGGTCGATGGCTATGGCCACCGAAGCGTCCCACAAGCGTTGGCACCACGCTCGATACATGAGGACGTTACGATCCGTCGGGACCGTCTCGACCTGGGTAACGAACTCGTGATTAGCTTGCGAAGCAAGGGTCAGATTATGGGAGCCCACGAACAGGGTCACCCTTTCTGGCCGATCGGCTCTCGATGCTCGGCATCGGAGGAGCGCGGTTTTTGCGTGCAAAGCACCGCGATATCCCCCAAACCCCCTACCATATACCTCGGCCAACGGACGGCCTTGGACGGTACGGACCTCCACGCCGGAATCTACCAGCGTCTGAAGAACACGGCCTGATTCCTTACACGCCTGCGCCTTTTGTTGGTCAATAAGCAGGCGGACGAGAGCCCCTCGGCCATGTGCCACCACGGCACATTCAGTGATCCGGGGATCGTCAAACGTGAAGGCCGTCATGAGCATTTCGATGCAGAGGGCATCGGCGCCCTCGCTCAACAGCGGCTCCAAGAACGCAGAGTCTGGCAGCAGTGTCACCTGCGTCACGGACGCGGTCGTGGAAAACTGCTGCTGCTGGACCTTGTTGTCCCTGCTCTGTCTCAGCGCGTGCTGAGCCCGGACTTGGGCAGACAAGGCAGACAACCCTTGCTCCCTCTGAGTGCTTTGGTCTAACTGCTTTCGAAGCTCTTCGCATTCGCGCCTCAGGAGGGCCAACTCAAAATGAGCTCCTCCACTGCCAACACTACGCATGCTACGGCAGGAAGCATCTCCGGTAGCGCCAGCTTCCTCAACAGCATCAGTTACCGCAAGGAGCTCGGGCGCACTCCGCACTGGCAACAAAGCCAACGCAGAGGAGTTTGCACTCGCAGGGAGCGGAGCTTGCGCCTTCCGCTGGATGAGCATATGCTGTTTATTTTCAGACGTCTGGTGCAGGTAGCTGCGAGAGGAATAGAGTTGGTGGACCAACGCTCATCTGGTGCAGGTAGCTGCGAGAGGAATAGAGTTGGTGGACCAACGCTCTACCGGCGGGGTTAAGCCCCGTGAGCTCCAATGGTCCAGCCTCCGCCTTGTCCAAGACCCGGCCGAGGACTCTACTTCCCTCTGCATGCTCTCTCACTCTCGCTAAGGCTTACCTATAGGCCCACTCGCGAAAAGTCTAACCGGCAGCCCTGAATCCTTACGCAACTAAGGACAAAACCGGCCTCCAGGCGGCAGCAGGCGAATCGGCGGCAGCAGCAGGAACCCTCGAGACATTGGCCTCGGGTTCGGCTCCGCACCAGCGCAAGAAAAGGTTTGGCCCAGCCACGCCCCGAGTCCCATCATCAACATGGCTACGACACAGGAACGCAGCTACGGCCGCGCTCCCCGCCCGGATCACCTTCGTTGATGATTGCAATGTGCCAGTTCGATGGACACGGCCTCGACAACGGACTCCGTGGCTGGACGAAGGATACCGCTGTAGGCATCCCATGTCACCCCTCCAAGGGCAACAGCAGCAAGCGTGGCTTGCCATGAGACCGGCCCGTCGCCGTCCTCATTTGCAGCGGACGCTGGACTGCGTCCTGTCTGCGCGATCTCCCCGGCCGTCTGCTCTCGAAGATCAGATGTCGGCTCAAGGGCTGGCGGAGCGTCGGACGCGGCCTGCTGGGCTTGCGTCTCAGATGCCCCCTCCTGACCCGGGACATCCGTCGCCGGAGGAGTAGGAGGGAACTGGTCGCCTCCGCCAGTTCAATGAGCTCCTCTCGCTCCTGGGCATCCAACTCCGCCATCTGCGCGTCGTAGTCCGTCGCAGCCGGCGGGTTTGGCACCTCACAGCCACTGCTTCTCCGGAGTAGCAGGGGCTGGCACCGGTGTGGCCGGTGCAGGCACTGGCCATTTCGGGGCCCGGCTCCACGCGGGCTGTCGAGGCATTGGCGTCGACTCCGGATACGCTTCACGGGCCTCTCGCTGCCTGGCCTGGGCCATAAGCAACGTGCTGTTCAGCTGCGTGTTGCTGGGCGCTCCAGGTTCGATCCCACCAGCCCGAAGCGCAGCCAAAGCAGCTTGGGCCGCCGACCAGATATGTGTCGTCATCGGACGCGGTGGAAGTCGCCTCTGCAGGACCATCAGGATCCGCCTCTTGTGAGGGCTCAGCACCAGCTGGAGCCTCAGGCTCCGCTTCGTCTCCCGCCTCGGGGTGGAGCGGCTTCGCCGACGCGGGCTCCGCGAGCGCAGGCGCGGGTGTGGCTATATAGGGCACGCACGCCTTCACCGGCGCCCTTCTGCTAGGCTTAGGCGCCGCTCGGCCTAGGTGCTGCAGCGACAGGGTGTGCAGCGTCCGGAGCGCAAGCCCGAAGCTTCGCGTGCGAAGCCGCGCGAATCCGCGCATGCGCATGGCAGGTCGCGCGCGCGACGGCTCGTGCGCGCGCCTGCG
>BGNK01002681.1:48405-87405 GCA_003297005.1 Symbiodinium sp. clade A Y106
CGCGCGAAGGGCGCGAAGCACGCGAAATGCGCGAGGCCGCGCGAAGCGCGCGCGAAGCCGCGCGAAGCGCTCGAAAAGCACGAGGCGCGCGAAGCGCGCGAGGCCACGCAAGGCCGCGCGAGGCTGCGCGAAGCGCGCGAAGCGCACGAGGCGCGTGTGGCGTGCGAGGCAGCGCGAAGCGCGCGAGAAGCCGCGTGAAGGCCGCGCGATGCGAAGCGCGCGAAGCGCGCGCGAGGCGCGTGCCCGCGAAGCGCGCGAAGTGCGCGGCGAAGGGTGCGCGCGAAGCCGCGCGCGCGTGAAGCGCGCGCGAAGCCACGCGAAGCCGCGCGTGCGGTGGTGCGCGCACGAGCCGCGCGCGCGAAACGCAAGCCCGAAGCTTCGCGTGCGCAGGTGCGCGTGCGCAGTCGCGCGCGCGCGCGCGACGGCTCGTGCGCGCACCTGCNCTCGCGCGAAGCGCGCGAAGCACGCCAAGCGAGCGAAGCGCGCGAAGCGCGCGAAGGGCGCGAAGCGCGCGAAGCGCGCGCGAAGCCGCGCGCGCGCGCGAGGCCGGGCGAGGCCGCGCGAAGTGCGTGAGGCCGCGCGTGGCGTGCGAGGCCGCACGAAGCGTGCGAGAAGCCGCGTGAAGGCCGCGCGATGCGAATCGTGCGAGGCCGCGCGAAGCGCCCAGGGGTGCTGCACCGCTGCCTCTGGGATCGCTGGAGGAGGCGAGGGGTATAGGCTGCCGGCGGAGTGGGGCCGCTGGGGCTCCCAAACAAGGAGTTCTCGATCTGATTGAATCCGGAGACTCCGTCGCCCGTACTGTACCACCTTTTGCCAGCTGAGGCCCTCTTCACGGACACTGAGTCCGGCATCGCAAACGTGGCTCGGACCGTCACTTGATTGACGCGTCTATAATCGATCACCATGCGCGGCTTGCGGCTCGCGCCCGAAAACACCCTAAAGGCGGGCGAGCCCCAATTCGATTCGCCATATGCCCCGTCACGGCGAACGTTCCCTGCGGGCTGACCCTCCATCGGCACAAAACAGCTATCCGGCATGTGCACCTCCGTGAACCTCCGCTGCTGAGCAAACCCGTGCCACTTCGCTGCAGCGGCGTCACTCGGAGCGTGTGTCGACGTCCATCTGGGGACGTAAAGGCACCTTCGTGACCGGTGGCGCCCACGCGCCGTCGGAGCCCGCCATAGAGCTGTCTTGATCGAGCACAGCGTCCTGGCCCTGCTCATCAGGATCGATCACCTCCAGTCGGAGTGCTTCAAGGTACCGGAGGGCCCCTGCGCAACTTCACGGAAAAGGTTGCGGTAGGAAACCGTCTACACCGGTACACTGCTGAGAGTCCAACGTACGCGAGTGGCACTCCACACCCCGCCGTAGGGCTGCAGAGTAACCGCCGTGCTCTCGCGTATGTTGTGCACGACTCGGCCGACCACCAGTTCCTTCTTGTCGGCGGCCTGCTGGTATAGAGGACCGTCACACCAGGCAACAGTGCTCCAAACTTTCCTTTCGGCCCAGGGAGCGGAGCCGGTGGCTTGCCCCCCACGATCTCCACCAAGAGACCGGCGCTCGAAGTCCGTCGAGTCGTCAAAGACTCGCGCAGGGACTCGGATGAGCTCTGCGACATAAAGCTCCGCCCTGCGCTCTTCCGTCATCGAAAGATACTTGGACAGGGAGCCTTCTACGAGCTTGAAGTTCCGAAAAACCTCCTTAGCCCACTCATCCACAGGGAGCTTCCCTGGTGCTGGAAAGGGCACCAGTTCACGCTCAACGTGATCACTCAACGACCACGCACGGTCCAAGTCCCTCGGCACAAGACCGGACTCCAAGATAGGAGTGTTCATCATGACGTAATGCACGAGTGGTAGCACCCGGGACCATTCGCTCGAGCAGGTCCGATGTACTAGAGCATTCATACTCCGATGCACCGTTTCTCCCATGCCAACCGCCATTGGCCGATGGGCCGGCGGCGCGCGCTCCTGAATCCCCAAGAGGACTGAGACCTCCTCGAACAAGGCGTTCGTGAATTCAGGTCCGAGATCATGTCTCCAGATAGCGGGCACAGTGAGCGACCGAAGCATACACGTGAGCACCGCTTGCATCGCGTCTCCACGTTTGAGCGAGCGCCACGGTTCGAGTAGTGGTACCCGAAGCAGTTTACAAGTGTACGTGCACAAATAACGGTACCCATCGGATTCCGTATGGCCCGGTGAAATCCATGTAGATGTCCATCCACGGGCCAAGAGTATGCTGCTCCAGCTTCGGATCCCGCTCCCACGGTGCTGCGCGCACCGTCGCAAGACTCCACCCAAAACTCGCAATCCTGAAGCATGCGGCCCCACACAACGCACCGACGCAACTTGTCGAACGTCTTGGAAGCGTTCAAGTGCCCGGCCAACGGCGCGTCATGCGCACACTGGAATGCCCATTGCCGCCATCCCCCTCCGTTTGGAAGGACTGGCACTGCACGGCTTTCAAGCGGGAGGTGAATCCTGCGACATAGGACGCCGGTCTCATCGTCCAGAGTGTGCTTAGCCGCGGTTGTTCGCAACCGGAGCTCATCCTTAGACGACACGGCCTCCGCAGAAGGATCCCCCGACTTGTTGCGGCGACAGTTCAGGATTTCCCATGTGCTATGGTCATCCATTTGGTCCTTGAGTAACTGCTCCGGACCCCTTCCCTCCGCTGGCTTGTAGGGCAACGCCGTAGGATGATCGCTCGGCGCAGCGGCACCGGTCTCACCCCACATCTCCTTGACCCATCCCGGACGCTCGCCCGGTCGGCTAAATAGCCCTTGGATCAAGAAGGCGTTTTCGTATAGCCCATAGAACGCCTCAGCGCCAGCTCCTTGGAGCTACCCTTCAGACGGGTCCAGGCATCGTCCTGGTCCTCGTCATCGGGATCGATGAGTCGCTCTTCAAAACTGTACGCGACTTCCGCCGTGAGGCGGGTGGACGAAGACTCTTCGCGTAACGCATAGCGCGGCCCACACACGATATCACCTTCCCCACTTTGCTTCTTGGCCACTCAGGTCAGATGAATGGGTCCGCCGCACATAGCGCAGCGATGGAGCTGCGTCTTCTTCCCGCATACAACGCAGAAGGTCAAACCCTCATCCTCCAAACGCTTGGGATAAGTGGACAAGAGGTTCTCCCTGAAGGGGACAGCCTCAGCAATAGTCGGTACTCTGACGAATCCCAACATATCACTCAACCCGTTCCAGAAGGAAACGGCTCTCTGCTGTCCTTGCACTGGTGCAATGAGCACCGCTGGACGGAGTTTCCGTTGAGGCTCGAAGGCCTCCGGGACAGCCTGTGCTAAGAAGGCGCAGTCCGTATAGCTCCCTTGGATCATCGGCTCACAATCCCCAAGTAGCCTTCAAGAGCGCACCACGTGTTGCGAGCTTCAACCAGCTCGACCTCCGTGGACACTCGGCCTCGAAGGGCAGCCTCGACGACCAGCGGCAGGCTAGCCATGAGCACGATCAATGCACCTTGCTGCGCCCCTATGAGGAGGCGCGGCCGTCGCCCGCAAACCTCGCGCACCAGCGTGACAACTCCCGTAAGGACCTGCTTACGGAGCCGACGAACTGACTCGCTCGTCTGCCTCGCCTTCACATCCATCCAATACCCGAAATTCTCATCATCGGAGAACGCACAAGCACTCGGAATGACCACGGAGTTCACTCCGGCTGTGCGCAACCCATCCTCGACCAACCCCACTTGAGTAGCGACATCTGGCGTCGATTGATACGCAGGCGCATAGAGCACCGGCACCGGTGGGCTCAGCGAAGAGGTATCCTCGGCAGTCGCCTGCACCTGCTCACTCACCAACGACTTGCCAGCCGTCACTTCTTGATTCGACGCCTTCTTGGGCTCGGCTCAGGCTCCGGAAACTCCAAGAAGTCATCGCAATCAGGGTCGAGCAACCGAGCATGAGCTGTTTCGAGCTCCTTAGTTCGTGCCTCCAGGCAACGAAGCATCTCCTTCTCCTGTGCCTCAGGAACGTCCGTAGTCTCGAACAGACGGCTCAGACCACATCAGCGAGCTTCATGCTTCGCCCAGAGAGATTTCGAATTTCACTTCCATCCGAAGTGAGTTCCGAACACGTGCGGAACGACACTGGATCGATCTGATCGAGTGCTTATCCTGCAACCGCGCGATGTTCGCATGGTCCGTATACATCACTACGGGAATCGATCCAAACAGAGACCGAAACTTCCTCCGACACTTCAGCTGAGCATGTTGCTCCTGTCGGAAGGGATGCCACAACGTTTGCGCTGGAGTAAGAGACTCCGCATGATACGCTAATGGCTTCCAATGCCGCAGATCAGCCGACATCTGGAGGTGCGCCCCCCCAAGACCCGCCTTACAGCAGTCAGCCAGCTGTTCATACGGCCGCGAACCATTCGCAGCAGCGCATTCATCAGGAACGGCTAGGCATGTGGCCTTCCGCATCAACCGCTTCAGCCGCTCGACAGCCCCAAGGCCCCGTGGCGTCATCGGAAATGCTTTGTCTCCCTCACGGAGATACCTCCGGAGCGGATCCATCGCGACCGCAAACTTGGGTCCGATCTGATCCCTGGAGTAGTTGGCCGTACCTAAAAACTCCTGCAGTTGTTTTAGGTTTCCAATCTTACCCCACTCCGAGAGAGCAGCCACCTTCGCGGGATCTGGGCTCCGCCCGTGGCGCCCCACGATCTCGCCCAGCGACTTCACCTGTGAGGCTTCAAGAGCACGAGCTTGTCGATGCCCAAGCTAAACCCCACGCAAATGCACAAATCGAAGAGTTCCACAAGCTCTGCGATGTGTTCCAACACGCAGACGCGAGCTCCAGGGAACTGCTTCTCGAGATGCGACCGAAGCGCCATGTAGTAGGCCTCGGTAGGCACCTCGTCGTTGAGAATGGTGTTGACCAATTCTTCATTCTCCACCAGATGATGGGCATAGTCAGGCGAGCAATCCCGGAGTGCTACCCCGATAGAGATCCACCAACTCACCCTCGGCAAGCCGGTTCGGACCGAACCGATCGCCCTCGAGATCGTACCCGACCTCGGCTAGCTGCTGCTCTGCGAAGGTGCTCGCCTTCGTCAGATCACTGTGCAAAAACACAGTGAGGGTGTCCGTAGGGTCCGCAAACTCCAGGAACTCCAACGGAGCAAAACTCCTTTCCAGCAGTTGGCCTGAGTGGACACAAAACGTCAAACGGACTCGAAGGCTGTCAGGCCTCGGCCCGTCCCCATGCGGGCTGCAGCGAGTCAGCACTGACTCGGCAAGTGGAGTGAAGATACTCCAAGCAGCTACGCTGCGCGCGCAGCGTTGCTCAGAGGTGGCATGCGTGTACGCAGACCCAAACCCAAGGCGCATAGACGACCCCGACAGAGGCTCGTCCAAGGTGTGGACGGTGTAAGCAACAACGGACGTGCGCTCGCCCGTGTGTGGCAACACACCATGTATGCCCCGAGCGTCAAACTTCACTAACCGCTCTTTGACGGACACCTTGAATCCGGGGACGCCTTCGGGCGCCGAATCATCCTTCATCACGAAGGGCTGTGGCGCCTTTCGAACGGTTTCACCGCTCAGCACGTCCCCGTCCTGAACCCAAAGTTCTCCGCCTGAAAACTTACCCGCGCAATGCGTGCTCCGGCGATGCGATTCTGCACATCGCGATGCAACGGCATACCGCCAGAAAAAGAAACGGCCAGAGCATTCCAGGGCTCGGCCTCGACTCCATCCTCCTCGCAGCCTTCAAAAACGCGTTAAGGTACATGGCAGTCTGCTGCCAATGTCGGGTCATCGATGTCACACCAACGATCCCTCCATGGCGAAAGCTACCTAGGACCAGGCGCGGCGATGGCGCCGGAGAAACCCGGTCCTTATAGGAGACTTCCGCGACTGACTGCTCGGCTCTAGATGCCAAGCTGCACGTAGCTCCCTCTCAAACATCCTGAACGACTCCTTGGAAAAGTCACACTCACGAAGCAACCGCTCAGCAAACCTCTCCACTGTCTCTCGCGCTCTGACGAGAGCGGTGGAAGTGTGAACGGTGTCGGCGAGGAGCCCACACCCTGGGCATCCTCCGAAAACAGACTCGCCACTCGCAGCGAGCTCAGCTAGAGCCGCCGAATGCTCGCTCAAAGATCGCTCACGTGTGCCCGCTCGGTGACTTGAAGAACACCGGCATCTCCGGCCTCCAGCTGCAGTTGCAGCTGACTAGCGTTTCGGAAAAATAGAACCCACTCCCGCGTCAAATCGGGGTCCACGAGGCCATACGCCACCTCCAAATCCTGCGCCGTCGGTGTGACGCGGGCAAGACCCTTGGATCGCCCCATCAAAGCAACAGGGACCATAGCCGATTGGCCAGACTCCAACGTGATCCCACTCTCGAGGGTCGCGAGGAGGCCCGATTCGGTGCGGAACTCGGTTCCGTCGTTTAAAAAAAGGGGCTGAGGAACGAGCCTTCGAGCTCGGCCAAAGTGGCGCCCTCCTCGGGGTCTTCGGCCACTGGCTTGGGCGCCGCGGTTACAGACCGCGCTGCGCGACCGGGCTCCGCGATCGGTTCTGGAGCCAGCTGCTGCACTTGAGCCTGCCGGCAAAGCTGGAGGTTCGACTCCGCCAAACGCAGAGGCGACCTGGGCGTGCGCCGAACCGTAAACCGCGGGTTCCACCCGGTTGTACAGCTCAGCGGCTTCGCTGGTTCAGGTGTTGGCGCGCCTCAAGCGCGATCCTCTCGCGCTCCTCACGCGACGCAGCGGGTCGCGGAGGTGGTTCGCTGCTTCGATCCAAACTCAGTGAACGGGGTCTCGCGCCGCTCGAGCGACCGCCGTAGCTCGGGAGCATTGGGACCGTTTCCCAGAACAGCCCCCAACTGGTAAAAGTGGCGCACTGCCACTAGCAACCCAACGGGAAGGCCCCTAAGCTCCTAGGGAGGATAGCCGCTTTACCCCAAACAACCCCTAAACTACTCAACAACCCAGAAGCGCGTGCCGCTTCCTTTTCCGCACTGCAAGGCGGGCCGGCAGTCCAGGTCCGGCACGAGTCGCCTGACTCGGCCGCTGTACTCAAGGGCTCACGAACTAGGCAGCTGCCGATGCGTTTCGGCACNTGCAAGGCGGGCCGGCAGTCCAGGTCCGGCACGAGTCGCCTGACTCGGCCGCTGTACTCAAGGGCTCACGAACTAGGCAGCTGCCGATGCGTTTCGGCACCGTAGTTCGTTTACCTTTCAGCTATGGCTCGTAAGTAGTTGAACGACAGGGGCGCAGCTACACAAGTAGCTGCTACACTTGGCAAAAGCAGCTGCAGCGTAGAAGCTAACTCATCACCTGCATGGCATGCGAGGCGTGACCGCAGGCAGGCCCTTTCATACAGCAGCAGCAGCAGCAGGAGGAGGAGGAGGAGGAGTAGTAGTAGTGGTAGTAGTAGCAGTCGTCGTTGTAGTAGTCGTAGTCGTAGTCGTAGTCCATCATCATCATCATCATCATCATCATCATCATCGCGTAGGAGTAGTAGGAGTGGACCGGCCTGGTCCGGGCGGTGTAAAACCAACGTATGCGCTCAGCACCGCTGTGGCGTAAACTTTATTCCTTATTAACTTCAGAAGCGATAACCTAAGAAACGACTGTCAGGCCAAACAACCTTAATCCCAATGCCAAACAGCGAACGTTAAGTTCCTTAAATCCCTCAGACCGTAATCCTTTTTAAATCTAACCCCTACAGACTGCCCTTTGTCGTCTTAGGGTTTATGGGTGCGGGGCTTGTTTCTGCTGCTTCAGGACGATTCTGGTGATTCAGATGTAGACCTGACGAAGGCCTGGGGGTGCCGACGGTTCTTCGGGGTTTAGAGTTTGGAGTTCTGCAGCAGGCTTTCAGGGCTTGTGTTGTCCAAAATAGGGTTGCGCATAAGGGTTCTATACGGGTTGTTGTAAAGGGCTTTACAAGGGTTTTAGAGAGTGTCACCTCGGGCGTGAATACACGGGAAGGGCGTTCTATGACCAAACGTTCGGGCCTGTACATGAAGCGCGAAATCCTTAAAGCTTTCAAGTGCTGGTTACAACAGGGTCTAAGGCTGAGGGAGTGGCGCAGCAGGGCATTGAGCGTGCAGGGGTCAGAGCTTGGATGCCATGGATTTAGGTGTTTAGTGTTTCTTGGCTTGAAACCCTCAAGCTGCCCCGAAGCCGAAAGCCTGAATACGGGGGTCGGAATACATGCTGCCTGTTTTCCCTGGCAACATCTATTTCAATCAGTTAAGGCCGCTGTGTTTTGCTTCTTCAAACGACTGAACCAAATTTGTTTCCGACGTCTCCATCAGATCTTTGGTTTTCTCGGGGTGTCGCATTTAGGGTGTAAGGTTTCGAATTTGGGGTTTAGGATTTAGGATTCCGTGTTTAGGGTTTAGGGTTTCCCATGCGGGGTTCTGGATTCAGTTCTGCTGAAATTGGGGGTTTTCAAATTCAGGTGCATCTTTAGCAAGGACCATCCCCTTTTCGGGGCAGGAGCAGGATCAGCCGGAGCAGGAGCTAGAGCAGGAACAGTAGGAGTAGTAGTAGTCGTCGTCGTCGTCCAGCTTTTCGGTCGCAATGTTTCGGGCTTAAAGTTCAAGCCTCACATGATAAATCCGTAAACCCTGAGCACGGCAGAACTTCCCATGGCCCACTAAGGTTAACGTTTTCAAGTCCTGAGGGCCAATCTCGGGACTTTAAGGCTGAGTTATTGAGGGAAACCTTCAACAGCAAGATTAAAGCCGTTCCGCACACTAAAGGTCGCTCCATCCTTGGTTGCCAGCTTCCTCAGGTCCAGGAGGAGATCAACTTCGCGGACATCTGAGTGCCAAGGTAGGCCTGCGATGTGGGTTCGGCCGCTGAGAGACGTAGCTCTCTGGGGCTTACAAGATGTCAGTGATGCTAGCCGCAATGCTCAGACACACAAATAGGCCCAGATAGGGAAATATAGACAGCGCAGGCACGAGCATGTGTAAAAATCGAGGAGCAGAGAGTATGAATGTTAGTACGTCACGAAGTTGGAGTAGTAGTAATGGTGATGACAGCAGCAGCAGCAGCGGGTGCAGTAGTTGTAATAGCAGCCAAATAAAGAGAACAAGACTGTCGACAGTAAGGCCCGAAAGTTAGCCAACCCTCTCACCGCGACATCACGAAACCGCTGAGCCCCAAGACCTAAATACTCAGCTGTGTGCAGCGCCACAGATTCCAAGACCCCTCTATCCAGCAGTATGCTTTCAATGGTAATACGGTTAGCTATATTCCTCAAAACGAGGTGTTGGAGTTCCATACATCGAGTCAGGACCTTGGCTGCTAAAGCTCAGGGCCTTTTTGGGGAAAGGATCCTAGTTCCGGGTGTATTTTGGGTTACTACAGTCTGGTCCTGCAGTTTCTGCAAGTTTTGCATTGCATCAGGAGTACCTGGTCTCTCGGATGAAATCTTAACGTTTCTCAAAACTCAAAGCTCTGCAATAGCAGCCTCGAAACTATGTCAATGTCCCTTTATATTGAGACTTGTATACCCCAGCAAGCGGGTTCGCTAACAGGGACGATTTTTAGACTGTATTACAAGTGCTCTTGGGCCAGGGCTTTTTGGAGTTCACTTCGGCTTTGCTGGAAAACGTGGCAGGCACGACAGTTTCGATACATTTCCAGAGTTAGCTCACGAACATCCTATGTTTTGTCTCTTTGCTTGTCAACACTGAATCGACGCAGAAACGTGGCACGCGTTTCTGCGCCCTATCTTGCTGCCTTAGTTGAGGTTCTTTGTTCGGTGTTGGGGGAGGGGGGGTGGGGTGGGGTGGGGTGGGGGGCTGATGACGTACATATCGGGCTTTTCAGCGACCGCCTCTGGCCAAGCGGTTCTCGAGTGAGAAGTACCATTCTCGGTACTTCCGTGTCCACAGCTCGGACACCGTCTCTGATGTCACGAGCTCAAAATGCCAGCNGACCGCCTCTGGCCAAGCGGTTCTCGAGTGAGAAGTACCATTCTCGGTACTTCCGTGTCCACAGCTCGGACACCGTCTCTGATGTCACGAGCTCAAAATGCCAGCACTCCGGCCGGCCAGCATGTCGCCGAAAGAACTTCGAGCAAACATGTGCTCCGCGACCTGCCTTGGCAGACCGCGAGCTCAAGACATGCGGCTTCCGCGCAATCCCATGAATGGGGCAGCTTAATACTTAAAGTTCCGCGGTCTCACAGGCGCAGATCTCCTACGTGCTGCCGCTGGAAGTACTGCGGGCTGCATAGGTGATTACTGCGACAGTTAATACATCTTTCGAGGCCCTGCTAGCTGGTTTCTACATCCCGCTTTGCACAATCCTCCACCACACCAGTGACAGGTGCAGCTTCCGTGCTCTCTTCGGATCTGTCCGAAAAGTCGGTGATGTCGTCGTCCGACATGTGCGGCGGTGAGCTGGACAAAGCCAGGGCGTGCTCCGACGAACTCTCTTCTCTCCATCGGATTCTGCGGCCTTGACACAGGGATTGCGGAGGCTTTTATTTGTCGGGCATAAGGTCCAGAGGCCAACTGTCACGGCCTCCGCATCCACGATGCCGGCGCGATGCAGGGCACCAGCACGCAGCTGATGTGGGCTCCATGCTGGTCTGTATTCCTGACAAACAAGATATGCAGGGATATGAGCTTGCATAAGGGCAAGGTTGTGCATCGTTCACTGCTCTGTGCTTTTCTTCCTCGGAGAGTTTTGTCTGCTCCCTCGCCTGACCCTTTCTAGATCAGGCCTCCCTCTGCAAAGCTTTACCGACGAGTTTGATTCTCTCTTGAGCTGCCGACACTTGGGTGCGCAGCCACCAGCTGTACAAATAATTGAAGAGGTGCGGGGAGAAGGTCGACTCGTCCCTGCTGCCCCCGGACGGTGAGACAGGTACGAAGCCTTTGATGCATTTCCATCTCTCATCTATCAAGCCCGTGTTCACGCGAAGACGGCCATGCGAACCAGCACTCTCGGTCTTTGGCCACTCGCTCTTCGAATGGGCGACAAATTTATGCTGGAGTCCATAGGCCTTTGCAAGCTTGTTGTACACCTTGGACCCATCGGTGAAAATGTAATCCACATGCCCAGGCACAAGTACTCGGCCACTTGCAGCCAAAAGAGCACTCTCGTCAGGAAACCACAGCCTTCTGGTCGTCAATTCGTGCTGAGCCCACATCGCCAAACGCCCAAAGCGGTACCCAACATCAAGAAGCAGCGGTTTATAAAGATTTGATAGTTGGGCTCCAAGCAAAAAGGATATTTGCTACCTTGTTTCAGCTGCAGAGTGCATGCTCCTATCACGTGCCGGTGCTCAAACAACAGCTCCCACCGCATGCGACTCGGGCGGTCTTCCGTCAGCATAGCGTATATGGCGATTGCCACGGCCAGGTCTGCTGGGTCTGAGCACAACAACTCAGAATGAGCTGTCAGGTCTTCCAAGGACTCAAAGCGCCAACGACCCAAGCACGGTGGAAGACATAGATTCCCGTGCCGATGGATCACTATGCAACACAAGCCAAGGCCAGCATTGCACCATCTTTCAACATGACTCTGGGGAACAAGTAAAAGGGTATTGGTATACATGTCACGTCTGCATGAACTTCATATGGCTTCAGCTGCCTATTGCTAATCAAGTCTGCAGGAACTTCACGTGGTTTCAAGAGGTGCAATGTGGATTCAGTGCCATATCAAACGATAAATCGATTCCAAGCTGCAAAGGCATCTGCCGTTATTCTTCTCTTCACGAGCCTCTTGTCCTTCTGCAGGATGACGTCGTGGCAAAACCCTCAATTGACTTGAATATACCTGAACATAACCTTTCTGAAACCGTTTTTTCCTTGAACCAAAAACAAGAAATCCCGATAAAAACCAGTCGAAACCACCCCTGTTCGTGAACCCGCTGGGATACCCCAACACCTCGCTCTTCTCGTGTATAGGAATGCAAACCCCGCAGGTTCAAAACCTGGCAACCATAAACTTTTGAGGAACCCAAGTGGCCCCAAGGGGCCAAACCCGCGCGGCAGCTTGGACCAGACTGCCTGCGGTCGACAGCCGCGGGCATGAAGGTCCATGGTTAGGATGTAGGGTTTGAGAAAAAATTTTTGTTTCATGCGGGATGGGCTGATCGGAGATGTAGCGACAGAAGGACCGAAGGACAGCACACAGAAATCATGAAGAGTTTAAGTCTTGGGTTTAAGGTGTTGCAGTCCAGGGATCAGGGCAAGCGATTGCGGGATTGTTCGTCTAGCACTTTAGATTCGCCGTCCTGCACGTGAGACGGATCGCGACAAAAAGGCATGAGTTCTGGTTGCAGTCGTTTGCTTCGGCTGGGCTTTGTTGAGATATTGGGTCACACAGTTCTGTCTATACGCTCTCCCACTGACAACTAGAAATTCGCACATATGGTAGCTTTGATTCATATAGTATTGAAGACAACTGTATTTTTTATGTTATCTGGTTATCCGTTTCTGAAGTAAACTGTTCAAAAGCTTACATGAAAACACGACTGAACAATTACGTGTCTATTTAATGAATCATTAAAACTCGTTTAATGCAATATGACACACAATTCATTACACAATTCTAATGGGAAAAGTAGTCGATGTAGGAATAGAAGTAATTATGAAGTCGTTTCTCATTAAATAGGTATGTTGTTTGATGATGTACCTAGCTCTGTTCATATCTGGTTCAGTTTAGATTTAGAAACATTGAAAAACAGTTCTGATGTGCTTGTTCATGAATGTATGGCTTGTAAGCAAAATAATGGAGTATGTATTGGTGTTTCTATATGATATATTGCAATAAATCTAGGTTATCGATGTTGTAAAATCGAAATTGATTTAAAAGGAGCGTTGATAGAATCCGAAAGAAGGAATGGATAATGTCTGTATTCGTCTTATCGAAATCATATGTTCGTCTATGCTCAAAAAAACGCTGGAGCTCCTCATACTTTTTGAGCCCACCTCAGCCCAAAATCTTCCGAATATTTGGAGCGGGGGACGTTCTACTTCCGCGCGCCTAACTTCCCAAAAGTTTAAGGAAATTTTGGAACAGGAAAAGTTTCTTCACGAGGCCCAAAACTTCCAGTGAAATTTGGGACGAGCGTCCCAAAATTTCTGGGACGCAATAAAGATTCGTCGCGACGAAATTTCGTCGCCGATCGTTTCTATTATTTTGGAATCTTGAACAGTCCGTCTCGGCGTGCTTCGTGCGGCATCCGTCGTAGCGTCTGTCGTCGGCCGTCCGTGGGCCGGTGTCCGTCGTCCGTCATCGTTATCCTCATCCTCCGTCGTTCGCCATGGCGCCCGTCGTCTGTCGTCGCGTCGTTTGGCGTCGTGTCGTCTATCGTTTTGTCGCGCGTCGTCCGTCCTCAGATTGGCGTCCGTATGGCGTCGTGTCATCCGTCATATGTCGTCGTCGGTGTCTCGCCGTCGTATCTTCTGTCGGAGTGTTTGTCGTCCGTGGTTCTTCATTGTGTCGTCCGTCGTCGTATCGCTGGTGTCGGGTCTTCTGTTATCTTGTCGTTTGGCGTCGTGTCGTTCATAGTCGTGTCGTCCGTTGTCGTATCGTCTACCGTCGTATCGTCTGTCGTCGTACCGTCTATGGCGTTTTTAATCGTATTATTTATTATTAAACTATAACGTATTTTAATCTTTATTTGTCATCGTATTATTTGCAATTCAGTTTTTATATATCTCATAATATCTTATTGTTATTTACTCTAGAAAACGCTGCATGCTTCCTCGGGTTTCGGATTTGCGCACGACGGCTGCCGGTACGAAACCACGAAAATCTCGGGATTTTTGGGATCGTTGGTATGCCTGCCGCCGTCTGCCTTTACAAACGAGTCCTTGCACGAAACCTAGAAGCTTTTGAAATTTTGAGGGTTTTGTAATAGACACGCGGTGTGCTACGAACCCCCAAGATTTGGGGATTTCGGGCTTTCGGGGTTTCGTACCGTACGAAACTCTGGAAAGCTCGGAGAAAGTATGGTTTCGTACTGCACCAAACTCCTGGCAAATTCAGTGTTTCGTACCACGACATTTTCGGTCAATTTTGTTCTGTATTCTAGCTTTCACTTCATCACGCTGCTGTAGATTTTACCCTGCCTCCTTACATACTTTTGCTGTCCTTAGCATCTTGCCTACGCGAATGCATGTGGGATCAAGTCCCCAGAGCAAAACAGCGCTCAGGGTTGACTAAGCGGTAAGTAGCCTGTGTCTTGCTGTAACCTGTGAAACTTCAGGTTATCAACCGTAGATAGCTCGTAGCCATGGACATTGTTCCTTTTCATTCAGCTTCGGGAGACAGTGACGGTCAAAGGAATGAGGCAGCAGCAAACCAATATTTTCTGAACCTTCTTCAAGAGAACAGGCAGATCAACTTCTTCATTCAGGACCCGAGAATGCAACAAGCCCTTGAGCTTCAGGCGGAACGTCGTCATGCATTGGTGCTCGACCATGTGTACGCCGAGGCATCCGCGTATATCTTCCGTCTTGAGGCGACTGCAGACGCAGCCCATCTCCAGCAACTCTCCTTCATCAAGGAGTCGACTGAGGTACTCGTTGGTCAATTGAACAGCGAAAACATGGTTTAAAGGCAGATCGAGGAAGCTGAGAATCGGACAAGACAAGCTTTGCAGGCACAGCTAGTACACAGTGACATGGAATGCCGTGAAGAAAGATCAATGGCCATGCAGCTTGGTGCACAATACACCGAAGCACAAGCGCTTGCACGCACACTCGCAGCTGAAAACAGACAGCACGAACACGCGCGAGCCGAACTGCGTACTTCGTTCGATCAGAACAGAGCTCAGATGATCCAGTACTTAGGTGAGGAATTCGAGCAAAAGCTCCAATGGGAAGAGAACGAATACCACTATCATCTTACCTCTGAGGAACAGCAGTATGACAACTTGGTTGCAGACCTTGAGGATCGCAACGCCGAGCTTATAGCTGAGGTCAACTCGCTAAGGTCTATCTTGACGACTGGACAAAATAGCCCACCGCAAGGTAGTGCCCTGCCGGTGAATGGGGTTGATTTCGGTGAGAGCTCTGCGAAGCAACCAAGCCCACCGCAAGGTGGTGCCTCAGCATCGGGCGTTCAGGGTCCGGGTCACCCATGGGTTCCTACTTTGCCTAATCCCAGGGAGGTTNTTCGGTGAGAGCTCTGCGAAGCAACCAAGCCCACCGCAAGGTGGTGCCTCAGCATCGGGCGTTCAGGGTCCGGGTCACCCATGGGTTCCTACTTTGCCTAATCCCAGGGAGGTTCCCGAAGAACTTAGGAACCTTTTGGGAAGGACTCAGAAGTTTGATATTGGGGATCCATTTGAGGACAAGGCTCCCGAGGCTGAGGTGTCTACTGCTGAACAGAGTGAGGCTAATGAGCCAACAAAGCCCAAAGAAGCTACCGAAATCCTTGCGGAAGCTTTGAAAGCGGCAATCAAGAAACCCGAAGACGATGACAAACCAAAGGCGAAGGAGGCTGAGACGGTGAAGCTACCCGACTTCCCCAACCCGGAAACCTACAGAAGTTGGAAGATCACTGTACGCGAGGCAGTCCGGGCAGCATCAGACAAACCCGATGAAGCCTTCAAGTGGGTACAAGAAGTGTATGACCGCACTGCTTCTATGGAACTCCTTAGGGAAACTGGTAAGTTCTTGACCCTTAACACAAAGATCCTCTCAGCCCTTTCACGTGTCGCAAAAGGGGATTTGGCACGACAGATCATCAACTTCAAGGAGTCCGAAGCCACGGCCAATCGGGCGGTCCGCGGAAGGCAAGTCTTGCTTATGTTTGAGCATTACTTTAAGACCAACGAAGAAGCGGGCTCGCTTTACTGCATTGAGGATTTGCTTAAGGTTCAGCTCAGTGGAGATGATCTCAGTACCTTTATTCACAATTGGGAATCTGTGATCGCTGGCCTTAACCATCAACCTGAGGAAACCACTCTTAGAGACATTCTTCTGAGGCAGCTCCGAAACTCGGGTAAGCTGAAGTTTGATCTCGAAGTCTATGACCGTGCCAAGGAAGGGTCTGAGCAGCATACCTACGAGTATCTTGTCAAGTGTGTCAAGGAACTCCTGACTAGGGATAGGAGCAGAAAGAATCGCAACGCAATCGCTAAAGCCCACGGAGCCAAATTTGGAGCACCAGCACCCTCTGAGCCAACGACTCCTCGTGGGAGGAGCCAGGAAAAACCGTGCTATGCGTTTCAGCGGGGAAAATGCCCCAGAGGTGACAAGTGTCCATACAAGCACGTCAAGGCCGAACAGACACGAGGGAAAACTCCCCCAAGAACACCATCCAAGGGCGGAAAAGGTTCGGGGAAAGGCGGTAAAGGCAAAGAGAAGAAGGACACCTCTAAGATTCCATGTTTGTTCTACCCAAAGGGTACTTGCAAGAATGGTAAGAACTGTCCTTTCATGCACAAGGATGCCAGTCCGTCCGTCCCGGCTAAGGGTGATGGCGATAAAGGTGGTAAGCCGAGGTCCCCATCGTCCAAGCGCAGGCGCCCCAGTAAGAAGAGAGGCAAGAGTGCGGAGAAGAAGGCAGCAGCCACCCTCACGGGTGTGCCTTCTCTTCATTCCGGCACTCGCTTCGCGCTAGCCGTCCGCAAGGGTGACGCCAACAAAAGGGATCATTGGGTTGTTGATGAGCACAAGGGCACCTGCACAAGGATTCATCAGAAGTTCAGGACTTGCCTGTATGTACCACGACCCGAGCATTACCCAGTACCCTTTTGGAGACTGAAAGGTAATGTTGAGGTGAGGATGTACAATTCGGAAGGTTCCCGTGACTTTGTGGAGAAAACGTACAACTTCAAGACTCGTGATCACAGTTGGATAGGTGGATTGGAACCACGACATTCTACTTGAAACCGAAGGTCATGAAGGTCCAGTTTCAGCGACCCGAAATCATTGACATCGCGCCCGAAGGTGAGGGATGGAGGTTTATCGTCGAGAAGCGTAAGTACGACCGTAGGTACAAGACCACCGAAGATTGCCCCCTCTCCGATCCCGACGACAGCAACGATGCCCTTGAGAATGCACTCTTCCTTGAGTCAGCGGTCAACGGTATGAAGCTCGGTGTTCGGGTGAAGTGTGGCTACAGGTGTCGTGGGAGGGAAGGCTTCTGCATGAAGTGTAAGGATGCCGTTCAATTGCTGCAGCAGCAATGACCAATGAATCGAATTTGGAAATCATTGCGGACACCGGTAGCGAAGAAGACCTTATCAGCCACTCTGATCTAGAGGTCCATTTCAAGGACAAGGCGAAGAAGATTCCATCAAGTCCCGTAAGCTTGATTACAGCAAACGGGCCGGTAGACGCAGACACCAAGCATGAAGTCTACATCGAGGCACTGAAGAACTCTCTGCAGTTTGTGGAACTTCCCAGTACACCAGCAGTTTGCTCTGTAGGCAAAAAGTGCATNCATGAAGTCTACATCGAGGCACTGAAGAACTCTCTGCAGTTTGTGGAACTTCCCAGTACACCAGCAGTTTGCTCTGTAGGCAAAAAGTGCATGGAGCAAGGGTTCTCATTTCATTGGCCTACGGGTGAGGCGCCATATTTCATCAGCCCGAACGGCCAGAAGGTGCGATGCCAGTTGCGAGGCAACGTTCCCGTTTTTGGCAACCGAGGACCTCTTATCTCGTGTCCTGCAGCAACATCTTCGACTAAGGATTGCAGCAGGGTTGCTCCCACTTCGGTGAGTAACGAAGCGGGTTTACGGTAAGAAGCTGCCCACAAGGGCACGCCGCACCAGCACGAGGGGAATCAGATGTGCCTGATGGTCCAGCTGGCGCGGCCGAGAGAGAAGGGCCCATCGAAAAGATGGCCAACACAATTCCGCCCATTCCAGGGGTGGAGCCACGCCAACTGCTAAAAGCAGGTTGGACTGTCATCGGCAGCAACCCAGCTGCCAAGGTGGCACATTTTCCAAAGACGTTTCGCACGCCAGCTCCCAAGTTCCCAAGACACAGAATCCGGACAACGTGGGGATTCAAGGACGAGGCGCGGTCTCTTTTGGAAGATTCAGTCAACATTGACGAACTTGAGGGTGTCTATGGTGAAGTACCTGAAGGGACAATTGCGAGTATAACATTGTTTGCGTTGCCTGAAGGGGAAGAGGAGGCGCAAGCCGACAGCGACGTCGAGCCTTACTCGGTACCGAAAGCCAAGAAGGATGAAGCATCCTTAAGGGCCGAGGCGGCTTCGATAGAACATCAGCTCACTCATAGACCAAAGAATCCCTTCTGTCCCATTTGCCAAAGAGCCAAAATGTATGCTCCACAAGCACGGAAGACAGGCGGATCATCCACGATCTACAGTAAGGCCTTTGCAGACCACATCACAGTTGATCATATCATCACTGCCGATACCAAGGATTACGGGTTTCAGGATGAGACTGTCGCTCACGTGGTGAAAGACGTATACTCAAAATTCAGATATGTCTATCCCTCCAAGACTAAGTCTGGTGAGCAATGCTACGAAGACATGTTGCATTTCGTTGGTGTTGACGATGAGGTCAAAGTCATTTACTCTGATAATGCGTTGGAGTTTGACTACGCTGCTAGGCAACTGCGTGCTCGTCACAATACTTCGCGAGAGTATGTTGACCAGAACAAAGCAGTAATTGAACGTGAGATCAGAACGATCCTCGAAGGTACAAGGGCCAACTTGGTGCAATCGGGCTTGCCCGATCGATATTGGCCGCTGGCATCACAGCACCACGCTATATGCCTTAACATTACCATGAGACTCGACAACGGACAGATTCCATGGGACCTCAGGTTTGGTAGCAAGTTCAACGGCAAGCGCATTCCTTTTGGAGCCAAGGTTCTGTATTGGGCGCCCAAGAAGCAAAAGAAGCCGGAACGCTCGAAGTTTGCAGGGACAGGCATTGAAGGTATCTTTCTGGGATATCATCACATTCAGCCTGGCTTTATCTTTAATGATGAGTACCTGGTCGCGCCCTTATACAACATTGCAAATGCTTTGGAAAATGAAGACCTGCGAGTGTTTCGGACTAAGCGCTTGGAGCTTCCTGATGGGGGTTTTAAGTTCCCTTTGGTGACAGAGCCAGCCGTCGAGCAGCCACCGAATCTCGATGCTCAACATCACAATGTTCTCGAGGCTAACAACCCGCATCCTCCTCTGGAGGAAGAGGGGGATACACCGAAGCCGAAATCCAGGAGCAGCTAAGCAATGACCTAGATGACATGTTCCCAGAACTTTTCGGCCCCGATCGAGATGCTGATCCCCCGCCGGAGGACGCGATAGCCACCCGCAAAGGTGAGTCGAATCCCGGTTCCCGTGCAGCATTGCTCGATGATGTACCGTTTTCGGTCAAACAGAAGCTGAAGCCCAAGCCTACTGTGCCAGCACAACAACCACCTTATGGTTACATTTGGAGCGGAGGGTGTCTCGTCAAAAAGACCAGTCGCAGTTGATCATTTGGAATGGAAAGGCATGAACAAACAGCAAAGGGCGAATGCAATCGAAGAGCATGCAGGAAAACTTCGCGAGAAGAACGAGGTACAGTACCTGGAGGCCCTAAAGGCTGCCCCTGCTATGCCCGTCCGAAACATCATCGGCGAAGAACATCGGGAACGGATGAAAACCCTCTACAACAAGAAGCTCCACCAAATCGTTGACGAGATGTATGCATTGGTTGCCAAAGTACTTTCCCCTAAAGAAATCGCAGCAAGCCCAGAAGCACAAGCAGCGATGGACAAGGAGTGGAAGAAGTTGGTAGACAAGGGCTGTTGGGTCGAGAAGAAGGTGCGGGAGTTTGAGTCGGTCGCCTCCGAAGCCAAGAAGAGTAACCAAAAGGTTCACTTCGGAAATGTTTTTGAGATTGGTTCTTTGAAAGGAGCTGAACTTAAGCAGGGTTTCAAGGCAACAAGGTTCTTGATGAGAACGCTGATCATGCTCTCTTCGCGGAGATGTCTAGTAGCCCAGCTTCAATGGAGGCTGGAAAGATATTGGACGTCTTTGGCTCCCAACCTGGCTACGTGCTTCAACAGGCTGACGCAAAGCAAGCATACACCCAGGCCCTGTTCCAGGGAGTGGCGACATGGGTACGGTTGCCCCGCAACCGATGGCCTAAGGAATGGAAGGGGATGAAGGACCCCGTCGTTCCACTGAAGTTGGCGCTCTATGGACACCCAGACTCAGGGGGGATTTGGGAACGTCACTGCGAGTTGGAGCTTAAGAAGGTTGGGTTCGAGGCAGTTTTAACTGACGTTTGGAAGAGTGTGTTCTACCACCCTACAAAGAAGCTTCTTTGGTCGCGCACGTGGACGATTTCAAGCTCGCGGGACCCAAACAGAACATCAAGCAGGGTTGGGATCTCATCTCGAGCGTGATTGACATGGACCAACCAGAAACCATTGGGAGGTACTTTGGGTGTATGCACAAAGAAGAGCACAACATTATGCTCCCCAAGGACGCACATCCTTTCCGACACGCGTTCGAGCCCGAAAACAAGAACGCAACACCAGCTAGGAAGGAGGACTACTGGGACATTGACCCGGAGAACCAACTAGCTGTTAGACATCACCACTATCCCCGGAAGCGTCTGTATGTACCAAATGAGGATGATGCTAGAATGTTTCCAGGAATTGGACCCCGGCGATACACGGTGGTGGCGAAATCTTCAGAACATATTGTTGACGATTGCAATCAGATGCGTGATCGCTGTCTTCAGGAATGGTGGGACGGCGAGACCTACTTTGATCTCGGAGGCCGGGAACAGGTGGAGTTTGAACGGGCAGTTGCAGCTACCCACAAGAGTAAGCCTGTTCGTAACAAATCTGAGGCCAAGAAAGAGGTCAAGCAAAGTAAGTTCGTTACGCCTTCGCAAGACCAGGAGGAGAAGCCCGGGTGCCATGACAAAACCTGTCACTAGGGTAACCTACGACATGAGGGACTTCCTGGAATCGTGCGTGGAAAGGTATTGTGAGCTTGCGAAAGTAGAATGCAAAAGCCTGAAGCCTGCGGCAACCCCTTTTCATGAACTACGTGTGGCTTTGCCCATAGCGTCTGAGGAGGAGAAGGCCGGGAGATTGCAGCCCATTGCTAGCAAGGTGCTCTTTTCGCAGCCCGCATGGCCAGATGGGAACCCAGTCGTTGGCATCGAGGGTTACTAAATGGAGTCCTGACTGTGATTTAGACATCGTTTGGTATGTTACATTAACTCCTCCCTCGACACCATGATGAGCGGCTTTATTGGCGACAGCATCATGGATTGCAGACTTTGGCTGTTCAGTGCTTCCGACTTCGCGGGCGAGTATGATTCTAAGTCAACGACGGGATGTGCTATGTTCCTAGTAGGGCCTAACACATACTACCCGCTCAACGCCTTCAGCAAGAAACAAATGTCGATCACTATGAGTTCAACTGAGTCGGAAGTCGTAGCAGCTAACCATGGCTTGCGTGCCGAAGGTCTTCCTTGCCTCAGCCTCTGATATTTCCTCTGGCGTGGAGATGCCGGCCGCCAGGCCGAGCCTAGGGCTGAGAAAGGGGATGATATTGTTGCATGCATTGATCCGGAGCTTGATGAAATTCGGTATGGGACTACACGACCCGATGGGTTGTCAATAGCTGACATCAATGGTCTTCACGTTCAGCTACCACGAAGCTTCCAAGTAAGACACATGGAAGACAGTCAAGCCACAATCACATTGTTATTGTTAGGACAAGCCGGTGTTCTACGACATACTGACAGGACTCAAAGAGTTAGCTTCTCGCGGTTGAAGCAGCAGTATGACCATGGACATTTCAGATTACTGAATGTTGGCACATCAGAGCAAACTGCGGATGTGTTCACCAAGCCTTTCACCGTAAAGAACAAGTGGGTGCATGCATTGAAGCTTATTGGACACACATCGAGTGCGCATGCCGGGTGCAAACCCGTGTCGAAGGTTGAGGTCGCCGAGAAAGTATCGGTAACAGCCGGCCCCGATGGCACCAAGGTCGTCGAGGAGTTCGCTAAGAAAGCTCTGAGTTCTAAGGACTTTGGGTATGAGACCTTCGAACAACTTGCTGAGCTCGTCCGTGTACAACTAAAGGCTTCTGCTACCAAGTCGAGACTTCTTAATGTCGCACGACAAACCATCTACCTACTTGGTGTTCGGAGCTTGGGTTCATGGTGGATGTTATGGAGTTACAAAACGTACCCAGAGGCATCCTTGGCTATGCAAGTACGTCAATGAGTTTATCAGCCGATCATCGCCTAAAGCCTTTACTTGGACATCATTTGTATTCAACTTCAACGGCAAAGCCCGGCTCCATACAGACAAGTACAACCAAAAAGAGTCGTACAACCTAACGTTCTCCTTCGGTGATTACACAGGGGGGTCGCTTTGGATCGAAGGCGCAAGCCAGTTGGGTACCCCGGCGGTGTTCAAAGACAAGGACGGCAAACAACACAAAGGATATGATTGCATTACGCACCGAAAGCCGACGCTGTTGCATCCCTCGACAAAACATGGTGTACAACCCTACAAAGGCGACCGGCATTCCATCATTGCTTACTCGTCAGCGGGGTACCAGAAGTTCAATGATTCGCAAAAGACCTCGCTGCGGCAAACTAAGTTTCATTTGCCGCCCACTCAGTTGAAGTTGAAAGCTCAGTCGGCGCTTGTGTGCATCGAGTTAAGTGTTCGTTCCCCTCTCGACGAGGGGGGTAGGCTTTCAAAACGAACCTTGTGTTCTCGTTTCGAAAATGATTCGTTTGCGCATACATCGCTCGTGTACACAAGCACACAACAAGTTGCGGGCCATAGTCGAGTAATCACGGCTTCCCGTCAATGTGTGTCAACTGCCGCCGACAAAGCTGGCTCCGATCACATCGCCCCAACGATTCCCGCAGTCCTCAAGGAAACGATGGCCACCATCATTGTGGAGAATGATTCCGTGAAGGTGAACAGTGAACACCGCGTTGGCGGATCATCCTGGCTCATGCATAGCCATGAAGAATCTTCTCCAGAGTGCAGCTCTCAACTGCGACTGTTTGTCGCTTGGAGCGGATCACGAAGCGGAGATGTTGGCCCCCGCCTACAACGGGGTGTCCACGCAATGCGCGGCATCTGTGGCCCTCCAACATGCTGATGCCAAGACCACGGCACTCATGCAGTTGGCTGATTTGTCGGACGAAGGACTGGGTAAGTTGAAGCCAACCGCAAGGTTGAGCCCCAAACGCAAGAGAGCGCTTGTTATGGTGTCGGCGCTCTGCAAAACCAACAGCCGAGGAGCCTTCACCGAGTCCGACTTGGATCAAGAAGTGAGGTGGACAGCCTTTACTTTGGGATGGTCGGAGGTGCGCTATACACTATGTGTTGGGGGAAGACACTTGCGTGGCTGCAGTGGCAAGGAGCTTCGGGCAAATTACCCTGATCACATCATCGATGTCATCGCCTGGTGGTGTGGCAACGAAATCTCAGGACAATGGGGATGCATTCCGACGAGACTTGCTCCCGGACTTGCCTACCGGGACCCCACTGTCACGACCGAAGCGGTGGCAAAGAAGGTGCGACGATCTGCGGATGCTCTAGCCGCCCTCGCGGGCGAGCCTGATGTCGGCTTCGTGAAGATCATCGGCCAGGTCGAGGCAAGCTTATTTCAGCTGCACTCAGCGTACGACCTGTTTAACGATGCCATGTTTGCCGAATTCAGGTCACGTGGGCTACAGACCCAATCGTCGACACCGCTGGTGGAGAAGCTGGAGATGTATGACTCCTTCCATGCCTCGGAGGATGAGAGAAACCGGCAAGTATTTCAGAGTTACAACCACAACACGCTGAATGTGACAAAGTCTGAATGGCTCGCCGAAAAGCTGTCCCCAGCAGTGCATGCTCTACTCGTTCGCTACAAGCACCAGGAGACCGGTGAGCAGCACGACCCCATCGTGGAGGAAACCTTCGCTAAGTGGCACGAGGAAAAGGAGCTCATCCTGAACCCGAAGGTCCCCCAGAAGCCAAAGCACCGCATCGTGACGGACGAAGATCGGCTATGGGAGGCGCCCGATGTTGCGAAGGCGGAGGACTTGGCAAAAGTCATTCTTACCCCGCCGGAGGATAAAGCCATCCGCAAGGATGTGCCTGTCTTTGGCCCAAGCACTGATGTGAGCGCCATCGACGGGTGCCTCTATGATGTTGTCACTCAAGACGACGAAGGGCGGATCACCTATGAGGCTCCCGGGACCGTGGCTTTGGTGGACGACGGCGAATACAATGCGCCAATCCCCTCGTCCATTGGCAGAATCATCGAGCCCGCGCCGGAGGTGCCAAAGCCACCTCGCAAGTCGGACCGTGATGAGGACGCCATCCGCAAGCAAATGTTTGTGGACCAAAGCGCCCCGCAAGGGGCAGCCTCGGTACCTGGCAGACTTCCCAGCGAATACTTCTATAAGGGAGCCAAGCATCTTCTGATGCCCTTGAATCCTGAGGAAATCGTCGGTGACAAGAACGTCAAGTTCAACCACGGTGATCTCAAGTTCCTCTCAATGCTTCTTCGGGGACATGAACTCGAGGACCACCCCTTGAAGTTCGATGCCGGGTGTTGGACGGACGTGGATGCCCTCCTTGATCACTTCAACCAATGCCGCGAAAGGCGGTGGGGAATCCGTCAGCTCCTTCGTGCAGCAAAGGCGGACAAGAAAGGAAGGATCAGACTCCAAGGCATTGATATTCCAATGCATGAGGCCATGGGCAACCTCTCTTCCCCGTCCGCATTCGTGTGTCGCAAGGCCACAACAAGAAGCTGGTGAAGGATGCCGACACAGACCTCTTCTTGGCCACGAGGTTCTACAAATCAAAGCAGCATCAAAGGCGTGACCGTGCTTCCCCTCAACATGGTGCCGAAGAAGATCTTTCATCGCACAAACCAGAAGGGACTGGCAGGCATTCTTCAGGGGGGTATGATTCCCGGCTCCGCGAAATCCGATCGCTCGCACAACTACTTGTCGGAGAAGTGCATCGGTGACGCTGACTACATGAGCGGTATGAGATCTACCCAGCCAATCGAGGTGACAATCGACCCCATCAAGGCAATGCAAGCTGGGTGCGAATTCTTTGTCACCGAAACTGAAGGAGTGCTTACGCGCGGCACCAGTCCGCCAAGCGCAGTCATCACCGCGGTGGACACCACCAAGAAGGACCTGCCCATCTATGTCGCTGATGAAAGTGTAGCCGCCCGCAAGGGTGAGCCCGGACCTGGCTTCCGGGCTAAACGCGAATATGAGGAGGCTGCGTCGTCTGGACCGCCACCCAAATCCGTGGCAGCAGCGCCAAAGGCCGTGGCACAAAAGAAGATGCCAAAGTCCAAGCCCTCAGCCGCCCCACGGCAAAGCTGGAGGACATTGCTATGGACGACGACGATGAAGCCACCCGTAAGGGTGAGCCTTTGGTTGATGCGAAAATCGGCGATGAGGAGGGTGACACTACCGACGCTGGTGAGGAGGAAGACTATCCTCTCGGATCGCATCCTTGCTCCCAGTGCCAAACGCTGGTTACGAATGGTATGCTGTTCTGCCTCAGGTGCAAGGCTCCCCAGAGAAGCGACCCGCAAAGGTCACAAAGAGATTCTTCGACAACATGAAGCTACGAAAGAGGATCCTGGCAACGGCGGCAACAGGTGCAAACAAGCCCATCGAGGCATTGTTGACGGCCGACCTCCGCCATCTTGGTGAAAGCTCAAAGAAGCGAGGCCAGATGAGCGCAGAGGCTGCCACCATCCGCGATGCCAAGGACCGCCGCATTCTGCCCATCGGACTGTGCTACATGGGGGCATTCCTCAATCCTCGTCTATACTGCGACATCGCTGCAGTCAACGCCGGCGCCCGCAAGATCCTGATCTTTGACGGCGAAGTCAACATCACATCGGACACTTCCGACAGCATCGCGGAGGAGCTCTCCCAGATCTTGGTCGACAGCATGCCCAGCGCACAGCGCCAGACTGCGGCCACTGAGAGACTGGCTGAGCAGAACCGCCAAGTCGCTGCTCGCCACACTCCGATCCCAAAGAGTACGCCTCGGCCAAAGGCTGAGCCGCTGTACCGTGGCTATACTCAGGCAGAATGGGACGAGTACAACCGTTCCCGCCGCCGCGGCCAGTATTCGCAAGCCGAGTGGGATGCCTGGAATCGCTCCCGCCGGTATTGATTGCTGGTTCGCTGTTTTAATTCCATTTCGCGTTTGCTTTGGACATGCAGGGCTTCCCTGTGCTGTGCTTTATACATGCTCGCTTTGGCAAGTGTTTCAAATCCGCTGTTAGCCCAGGGCAACCTGGAGCCAGTGTAGAGTATCCGCTTTAGCTTGAGCAGCACGGCGAGGGGGGTGTAGATTTTACCTATTATACTTTTGCTGTCCTTAGCATCTTGCCTACGCGAATGTATTTGGGATCAAGTCAAGTCCCCAGAGTAAAACAGCGCTCAGGGTTGACTAAGCGGTCAGTAGCCTGTGTCTTGCTGTAACCTGTGAAACTTCAGCTGCTTCGGCAAACATTGGATATCATCGACGTTCGATACTATAGTGAATGATTGGATACTTGGTGCATGCCACGCATGCCGTGCATACTGTACTCTAACATGATAAAGTACCTTGAAGACTTACCGTGTCTGTCGCACTGTCGCATGAACCGACCAGACATCGCAACTACAGGGCGGTGTTTCATTGAGTGGCGGGTGAGGGCAGGGAGTGCGTCTCGTGGGGAGTGTCGCGAAGTAGCGGGCACGTTCGTGAGTGTCGTGGGCATTACCTCTGAGTGGCGGGCAGGTGGGAGGGGAGTGTTGCGGAGTGGGGCGAGTGCATGTGTGTCGCAGCGAGCGTCGCACAAGTTTCAGAGGGGTGTCGCGGAGTGACGGGGAGGCCGTGTGTGCGTGGAGTGCAGGCGAGGGCGTGTCGAGGGGAGTGTCGCGGAGTGGCGGGCGAGGGCGTGTGTGTCGGGAGTGGTGGGCGAGGGAGGGGGAGTGTTGCGGAGTAAGCGTGTGTGTTTTGGGGGGTGAGGGCGTGTATTTGTGGGGAGTGGTGGGTGAGGGCGAGGAGTGTCGCGGAGTGGCGGGTGAGGTTGGGTGGGTGTGTGGTGTGGGAGTGTCGTGGAGTGTGGGGATTCGTGGGGAATGGGAGGGATAAAGTGCGGCGAGGTCGAGAGTAGTGTCGTGAATGTCGTGAAGAGTGGGGGCGAGGGTGTTTGTAATATTAGGGAGTGAGGGGCGAGGGCGGCTGAAGGGGAGTATGGCGGCATGGGGGCCGGGGCGTGAGTGTCGTGAGGATGGGGTGAGGGCGGATCGGAGGAGTGTCACGGGATGATGGAGGCGGGGTCGAGTCGAGGTGAGTATCTCGGAGAGATGGGGGATGATATGTGCGAGTCGTCGCGAGAATGATGGTGTATCGCGAAAATCGTGGATTGGTAGGATAGGGTGTACAAATATGGGAATGGAGTAGTGAGTAGGTGCTATATTATTTAGCGTGGTGGGTGAAGGAGGAAGAGGAAGAGGAAGAGGAAGAGGAAGGAGAGAAGAGGAAGGAGAGAAGAGGAAGGAGAGAAGAGGAAGGAGAGAAGAGGAAGGAGAGAAGAGGAAGGAGAGAAGAGGAAGGAGAGAAGAGGAAGGGAGAGAAGGGGAAGGAGTGAAGAGGAAGGAGAGAAGAAGAAGGAGAGAAGAGGAAGGAGAGAAGAAGAAGGAGAGAAGAAGAAAGAGAGAAGTGAAAAGAGAGAATGGAAGAAAGAGAAGCGAGGAGAGATANGGAGTGAAGAGGAAGGAGAGAAGAAGAAGGAGAGAAGAGGAAGGAGAGAAGAAGAAGGAGAGAAGAAGAAAGAGAGAAGTGAAAAGAGAGAATGGAAGAAAGAGAAGCGAGGAGAGATACGAGGTACGAGATAGGGGAGGAGGGAGATATGAGAGTGAAAAAAGATAAAGAAAAGAGAAAATAAAAGAGAGATAGAAATAGAAATCTTGATTATTCAGGATAAGGCAGAAANAGAGATACGAGGTACGAGATAGGGGAGGAGGGAGATATGAGAGTGAAAAAAGATAAAGAAAAGAGAAAATAAAAGAGAGATAGAAATAGAAATCTTGATTATTCAGGATAAGGCAGAAAGATATCGAATAATTTCGAAAGAGATATAGATGATTATGATATATTAAATAATTAATTCTAATGGTATTTAGAAAATGATAATAAAAAGAATATATTTTTAGAAAAATTGGATAAGATATTGAATTATATAATTAATCTTATTTTCTATAGTATAGAATTTTTCTATTTCTATTTAGTGTAGAATTATTTATAAAACATATTTATTTAGTTAATTCTCATTTTTTTGATTTTGTCTTGCAATTCTGGAAAAAAGAAAAAAAAATATATCTTGAATTAGAATTTATCGATTCTTGTGTATGATGGGAGTTCTTGCGTATGGTGGGTGCTATTGATCTGTAATATGTAATATTTTCTAGATATAAAATATTTGTATACTAATATATATAATTATTTCAAATTATAATATATAGATTTGGAAAAAAATTTTGCAATTTAAACTTATCTTAAATTGAATATGATATGCAAGAAATTGAATGATTTGAATTTTGAAATGATTAGGTTTAATTAAAAAATTTTTACTTAAATTTTAAATTTTTGTGTCTCGAGGTTTGAAAATTTTGAGATTATAGACTAAAATTATTTGTATTTAAGGTTTATTATATTTATCTGAATTTTTTGTTTATTTCTTTTATATAAATCAATATTATTTATGATATAAAATTGAATTTAATTTCTCTCTTACCGAAATTTAGATTTCATTTCATATTTTTGACTATAAATAACATAATTTTTTGAATGATTCAGAATTTGAGTAATGATAAATTTTTTTAATAAAAATATATTTAAGGTGCTATCTTTTCTGGCATATTCTTTTTTTTAATTCAAGTTGGTCTCGATTAAAATATTTCAATAATTTCTAGTTAGAAATAATGACTGTAAATTTCATATTCACTTCATGCAAGAGATATAAAACTCTAAAAGAGAAAATCGTAGCTAAAGAAAGAAATTTCTCGCTTTTGGATCAGATGGCAAAAATTTCATTATTATTGCGCTAATGGGATTATAAGCTTAATAGGATATTGAAATGCTTAATATTTATGATTGCGGAGTCCAGCAAGATATCAAATAGCGATCGTCGCTCATAGAGCTCAACAAGGTGCAGTTGCAGCAGCAGTAATATGGGACGCGCGAGCTCCAGCAAGGCCTATATGGATTGGCTCCAACAATCTCACGCGGCTGATTCGTATAATAGCGCCCGGGAGTCTACCTCATTAGTGGCCCGATATATAATTCGTCTTTCAAATAATTAATATTCTCATTTTTTTCCATACTTTATTTTGAAAAGTCTTCTTCTAAAAAATGAAGATCTTATATTATGAATGAAATCTAGTCTCTTTCTGTAATTGATCTTTAGCATTTCTATATTCTCGATATCTGGATATCTTTATATTGAAGAGATATATTTGATTTATAATTAAAAATTTCAAAATTATTTAGAATAGGATACTTGGTAGATCGATCAAAAATAAATTTATCAAATATTGAAGAATATATAAGGAAGAATTCTATAGATAATATTTTTTCTTGCATAATTATATGGAGCATGGGTACTATTCTAATATTTTTATATTGATATATAAATTAAATTTGTGATATGAATTTTCTATATCAAGAATTTCATATAATGTCGATGCGTTCTGAATCCCAAATTCGAGAAATCTTCTGATCCGTAATTATAACCGATAGAGCTCTGCTAATTATGATATCATTCATATATATTCTGAGAAGATATTTTTAGAAATCATGATATATATTTTTTGATAATGATATCGGAATTATATTTCGCAGAGAATAAAGACACCTATTAAATATATATCTAATCAAAATATAGCAAATTATATTCATAGATAATTCATTCTTGTTGTAATTATTTGAATTGAAAAATAATTAGTTCTAGTGATTTTTATGAATTTGATTTATACTGATGAATTGTAATATATATAAATAATATCAATTTATATTTTAAAATATATTTATTTGGATTTTGAATCTATTCTGAAAAATATGATTTGATAATGAAAGCAAAAAAGAGTATATATAAATATGTTTATATATTATAAATATATATATATTTATATTGATCTTTGTAATTGAATTTTCGATTATTGAATTAAAATTGTCGATCATCTATATTTATATATATTGATCAAGAATGAAAAATAGCGAATTGAAGAAGATCAATTTCTATGTTGAATAATTAGTTATATCTTTTAAATTCAATCAATTGAATATATCTAAGAATTATATTATCAAGATCAAAAATTTCATTTTATGAAAATTAAATGATTTAGATCATATTCAGATTTATATGAAAAAAATTGAATAAAAATATTCAATAAGAAAAATATATATATATATTTATAAAGATAAATCAAAAAATATTCTCGCATCAAATCAAATGAATTTTGAAAATAAATTAGAAAGAATTCAAAATTTATATATATAATTTTATATTTCTTTCAATTGAGATATATTCAATATTTGTTATGAATATCTGATGAATATCAATATAATGCGAACGATTTATTGAATTCGATTTGATATTTCTTTAAATTATTTCTAAACTTAGATAATATAGAATTATTTAATTTCTCTTATTGGAAGTAGCGATTTTAATCAAAATCGATAAATTGAATATTTTATTATCGAGCATATTATATGAATTCTTTTAATAAATATCCATACCTTCATAAATTCTTTTATATTTAATGAATTGTCTATATCAATATATCTATATATCTATATTGAAAAATGATTCGATATATTTATATATATATGAGTTATCTATATATGAGATAATCGAATATATATTGTTATTTCTATATAATATATAAGAATATCTATATATTTATATCTAGATTATAAAAAAATGAATTTTCAACAAAAATAGAATTATTTTTTCTTTCTTTTAATATTCAAAAATTTCAGAGATATTCCAAAATTTCAACAATTTCGTCGCGACAAGATTCTCGATAATCCTTGCTACGATTTTAGAAATCTTTATAATGCGTCCGACGAGAATCATTCGGAATCCATCGTAGAATCTATCTTCGGCTGTCAAACGTCCATCTAAAAAATCCACGATATTTATTGAGTTTATTTTCAATATTCTTTTCATAGTAAATAGTATAGATAAGAAATATCATATATATCATATATTCTATTTCTTATCAAATCAAAGTCTTACAATAAGCTATTTTTAAATATAGATTCGTCACGCCTTCAAGGAATCGTATATTTTATTCCTGCAAAATCTTTTATCTTATCAGATCAAACCGCCCAAGACCAGAATTCAACATATCATTTATTTTGATATCCAATCCTGACACCGTCATTCTGACTCTAGAATACTTGGATCTCACTTCCTTTCAAGATTGTTGCGGCTCGAGCGATTAGACGGAGCGGTGTGGTCTTCCGCACGGATGCAAAGTGCGATGGTTCTAGGGCGCTGGGAATATTCAGAAGCGACTCAGGAGTCTAGGTGGTTTTCCATTGGACTCCACCTGCCGAGGCTCTCTACCTTTTCGACTCCGAGGGTCATAGTCAGTGGGTCTCGACTTCAGCAGAGTTGTTGGCTACACTTGCGGCGTTGCATGTCTTCGAGCATCTTGAACTCATGACGGATAATAGATCCAACGAGGGCTTGCGGATTCACTTGCAGTGCTATTGGCTTTCCTTCACTCGCTTTACGAAGCTGGGGTCGCAGGTGAACGCTCGTGAGACAGATGCAGTCTACGATACAGTGGGTGGCAGGCCGCGCTTCAGGACCACAAGTTCCTACAAGTCCCGTACCTCGAACAGAGCAGTTGGCGCCGCATCGTGGTCGGCCAAGATTATGTGCTTGCCAAGGAGCAAAGCGGTGAGGATCCAAAGAGCGTACACTTAGCCCCACCAAATCCGACACTCGGTAAGGTTTTGTAGTACGCTCCATATAAGATAGTAGTTCTACGCAAATATTCACAATGTAACTTAATTGTGAAAAATTGCATAATCAAATATAAATGTAAAACGAAATGTAAATGAAAATATAGAAAAAATACAAAAATAAATGTGAATGTAAAATGAAATGTGAATGAAAATGTGAAAAATGAAAAAGTAAATGTGAATGTAAAATGAAATGTGAATGAAAATATACAAGAATATAATTAAATGTGAATGTAAAATGAATGTGAATGAAAATGTGATATGAAATTCGATTGTGCAAATGTGTGCAAATCTAATATCACCGATAATATGCCGTTGTATTTGCCGCATCCGCTACAATTCCGCGATAGTTGCCCGCTTGAATACTTACTTAATCTCACATTGCAGACGAAACTGAGCACATTGCAAGTATGACATTACTTTCGCACATAAACGGACGTCGACGTAGCCAGAACAGAACGACCAGATTTGCCAGGAGGATTCAAGAAAAACCTGTTCAGCTCGTGTAAATGTTTTATATTGCAATTATTGTCATTGTTTGCCGATCATTTTCAAAAGGGCATGGTTGCTACAGTTGCTACAGTGTACTACAAAAGAACTTTCTCTGCATCCGGGTGCCGTTTTACATCCGGGTGCCTGGTCTTCTGGGCTTGGCAGGGGCTTAGATCTTGATTGAATGCCAGCTGGGGTCTGTCTGCCACAGTAGCTCCCTTCCTGTTGGGCGGTGCCATTTCTCACGGGTCGAGGAAGAAAGGGCGCGTGCGGGAACATACTTGCAGACGTGCTTCAGGCTATTCCAAAATGATCCGTTTTCGAGACTGAAGCCGTGATGCTTGTTTCCAGATAAACATCCGCGGCGAGCCTCTGGCTATCGTCGACCTAATCCGAGGGGGTTTAGGATGTTGTTTCACCAGGCTGGTCGCCGAGACAAAAAAACATGAATTACGCAACCTTTGCGTTAGTTTCCGCGGGGCCTCTAGGGAACCCCAGGGCCTCTGGGCCTCTCACACAGCACAGCGCACAGAGCGGGCATGCTCCACACCTTTTACTCTGCTGTTCTTCAGCAGTCCGAGTCTTGAGCCAAACCCGGCACGGCTTGAGGCTTCAGTACACAGCTCCCTGGACTTGAAACACTTCACAGCTGGTGAGCACNAGTCTTGAGCCAAACCCGGCACGGCTTGAGGCTTCAGTACACAGCTCCCTGGACTTGAAACACTTCACAGCTGGTGAGCACTAACAGCGAACTTGGGCTTCAGCTCTCTAAACACTAGAGCTGGCTCCTGATGCCTCTTAGGCATCCCGCTGTGGCTCTGGCGAAAGCGACAGGCTTGAGTCACTTTACAAACACTCCAAGCGTCCACAAAGCTCACTCAGAGGTCCGGACGGTACGACCGAAAGGCGGACCGACCGACCGACCAACAAACAAAAGGTTTCGAAAACATGCAGTATGGTTTCGATCCATGCTCTCACCATGCCAAAACAAATCGTACTCACATCATGCAAAACAAGGCNGTTTCGAAAACATGCAGTATGGTTTCGATCCATGCTCTCACCATGCCAAAACAAATCGTACTCACATCATGCAAAACAAGGCTGTGCAAAACTTTCCAAAGCAAGTTCAAGTGCTTTCATTGCTAACTGGGAACCTTGGGAGGTCACATAAATCACGCCAACGCAGACTGAGAGTCCCGCGACCCGTAGGCCATCCGTCCGTGCAATTAATTATGACTTGGGTGGCCCATGCTTTGCATGGGAGAAGCCTTCAAATCCTCTCTAGGTGAGCCCACTCTTTGCCCAAATTGGGCAGGTCGTGGAGAGCTACCTAGTTGCTGTTGCAACTCCTACGCTGTGAGCTACCGGCTACCTGGGTGTGGCAGCCACAACCCTCCTGAAAAGGGCGTGGCAGCCACAGCACCTTTTCTCATGCAGGTTTGCAGGTTACAGGTGTGGCAACCACAACCGTAGGTAGAGGCAGAGCAGTATGGTGCGAGTGGAGTGCACAGCTGGAAAGCTTTCGATCCGGGGCAACCACGGTGACGTCGTTGCAAAAGGCATAGCTTGTGCTCCCTGGGCGTGGCAGCCACTGCTCCAGGGGCAAAGTGTGGGCAGCCGACCTAGCAGCCACTGTTGAACGAAGTGGCCAGCGCTCCACTCCACACTGTACATCTCTGCAACTGAAGGAGTTGCCGGTAAGCCGGCGCTTCAGCCGAAAAGGCGGCAAACCTCTTGGGATAGTGGTGTCTGATGCCCGACCATATCTTGTTGAGCGTTGGCTCTGCCTCTGGGCAGACGTGGTAAGCAAGCCTCAGCAGCCCTGAGAAACCCTTCTTACGTTGGGCCCCTCCCTGGTACCAATCCTGAAGGTCGCATAAGAAGAGGCGAGGTGGGAAAGAGCTCGATGGGTTGACAGCCAAATTGCTCGGTCCGATGTCGCAGATCGAAAAACCCTTGCTCNCCCTGGTACCAATCCTGAAGGTCGCATAAGAAGAGGCGAGGTGGGAAAGAGCTCGATGGGTTGACAGCCAAATTGCTCGGTCCGATGTCGCAGATCGAAAAACCCTTGCTCTCGACCCAGGTCATCACCGCACCCACATAGAAAAGAAACTCACGGATCTGGGCTCCCGTCATCTGCTTGAAGCGCTCGGTAGCCCCTCTGTAGGAGGCCATGGAAAGGGATAAGGGTGCTCTCCGCCCCATCATGCATGGACACATACACGCGCCCTTCCCATTCAGGTCCTTGGTGGCCTTTGTCTCCACCTCCAGGGCGGCGGCCCCTGCACTCTGGTCTGTACCAGGGCCCTAATCTCCTGCGGCTCCGCTTCGTGGGCTTGGAGCATGGCCAGCAGGGACTCTTCCTTGCGATTTTGGCCTCGTTGCCATGGGCCTCATCAGCCAATTTCAAAACAAACCTGTCGTTGTAGGAGTACACAACGCGCCAGTTCCCTTTTCCCAGCATCGCGATCCGCATTACTTGAAAAATGTCGTCGAGACTCTTCGCTAAGTGGGTGGTTTGCCATCATTTTGGTTGATTGGGCAATTTTGGACACGATGCTAGGGCCTAGAACCTTCATATGAAGTTTTTGCAGTCACATCTAGTCAGTCTGTCCGTAACGATGTGGGACTCCCGGCATTGGAGAGTTTGCCTAAACAATCTGGCGGACGAGGCTTGCAAGGCCGCTGCCGCATTGCCTTGGCGCCAACATGGAGACCGCCCACTCTCTCTTATACCCATGTTTCAAAACTGCGCTACGTTATGGTGTAGTCTCTGGCTGTTTCGTTCATGGGGTAAGTCCTTCTCCCTGGTTCCGGCCCGAACTCGCTCCAGAACGCGGCCTGGGAGGCCCAGGGCTGGCTTTTAGAACGCCCGAAAGTGCGCGCAAAATCCATGCAAAATCTTTTGGGCCGTAGCGCAGCCTGGCGGGATAGAGGTTTGAAGGTTAGGCTTCCACTGCGGCTCTGGGTGGGTCGTCCTTAAAAGGCTCGACTCGGAAAGCGCCACAACCGTCAAATCGTGCGATGAGTGCTAGACTCGATGGATACAANTTAGGCTTCCACTGCGGCTCTGGGTGGGTCGTCCTTAAAAGGCTCGACTCGGAAAGCGCCACAACCGTCAAATCGTGCGATGAGTGCTAGACTCGATGGATACAAAGACTTCAAAAAACATTTTTCACAAAGACTCTGCAAAGACTTAACGAGACTCCACGAAGACTCGAAAGATTCCAGAAAGACTCCAAAAGATTAGCCGAAACTTCACCGATGCTTGCAGACTCGAACCGGGCTTGCAAGGCACTGATGAATGCTGAAGACTCGAACGGAAAAAGCGATATTCCAACGATGAGTGCTGCGTTGTCGTGTCAGTGCGACGGTCCAGTCAACTGTTGCAAGCTAAATCCTGCTAGCAGCAAACTGTACGCCAAGACTCCATGTGTCGAGAGCCTNTGTCGTGTCAGTGCGACGGTCCAGTCAACTGTTGCAAGCTAAATCCTGCTAGCAGCAAACTGTACGCCAAGACTCCATGTGTCGAGAGCCTGAGTGCGCTGAATATCAAGATATGCGACCTGGGGCCATGATTCGTGCTGTTCGAAAGCAGTGGCAAGCAAATTCATCGGTGACCAACTGCTCAGCATGAGCCGTGACATCGCCACCAAGCTCCAAGAACCGAGCAGCACCGAAAANACCTGGGGCCATGATTCGTGCTGTTCGAAAGCAGTGGCAAGCAAATTCATCGGTGACCAACTGCTCAGCATGAGCCGTGACATCGCCACCAAGCTCCAAGAACCGAGCAGCACCGAAAAATGTCTGAAAATACATCATGGCTCTCATGAGGTACTCTTCCAAACTTGCATTCGTTGCGGCTGCCCCCACTCCAGCAAACGCGTCAGCCCAGACAATCACAACGAAGAAGTAGCATTGTTCGGCTCTCGCTCTTTCTCTCTCTCTCTCTCTGAAAGAGAGCTTGGCTGGCGCAAGGTCTCTTTACGGGCTGTGTTCGGCTCTGCTCGGCTGAGGGTTTTTCTCCACAGCCTCTCCTGGCGTGAAGAAAACCTGGATGAAATCCTTGCACTCTTAAAGGGGTCCTTTAAAGGGGGTCCCTTTATGGGCTCCTTTTAAGGGTTTAGGGTTTAGCTTGGGGTTNGGGTCCTTTAAAGGGGGTCCCTTTATGGGCTCCTTTTAAGGGTTTAGGGTTTAGCTTGGGGTTGCTTGTTGACTGGCGCTGAGCCTTTAGGCCAAGGGTCTAGAGCAAGGGCGCTTGCACGTTCACGTTGGGTTGCCACCTCTAAAATGTTTCGATGCAACCAAGTCTGCCATCTGCTTGCCTGGCTACAGGGGGGGATTGATCTCAATTCCTTTGTCGGAAAACAGCCATAAACATACTTTTACATACTTTTGCGAATATTTCGCAACTCCAGCCCTGTGCACTTGTTGTGCACGACCTTAGTTGGGCTTCCGGAGAACTGCGAAGGACTGCGAGGAAACAATGAAGACTCTTAAGAGGCTCCACCTCAACAGCATGTCATGCAGGGCACCTGGCTTTGTCTGAGGGCCCAAACTTTCGCGCCGGCTCTCCCGAAATTGTCGCGAAACTTGCTCGAAAATCGGCCATGGCTTCCGTCCCTAACAAAACCCACTTCACAAAATGGGTTACGAAATATCTGTCGNCCGGCTCTCCCGAAATTGTCGCGAAACTTGCTCGAAAATCGGCCATGGCTTCCGTCCCTAACAAAACCCACTTCACAAAATGGGTTACGAAATATCTGTCGCCGCACAAATACTTTCGCAACTCCATCGCGAAACCTTCGCAGGGGCATTCATACTAAATGTGTTTGAAGCCGATGGCGTCGAATACAAAAGTCCTTCTGAGGCCTTCANAATATCTGTCGCCGCACAAATACTTTCGCAACTCCATCGCGAAACCTTCGCAGGGGCATTCATACTAAATGTGTTTGAAGCCGATGGCGTCGAATACAAAAGTCCTTCTGAGGCCTTCAAGGACCTTTAGATCAACTCCGTCTACAAGGGCTAGCTGCGGAGACTCTGCGCCAGGACAGTCAGACGCTTCTACACAACATAGTGTTTCNCAAGGACCTTTAGATCAACTCCGTCTACAAGGGCTAGCTGCGGAGACTCTGCGCCAGGACAGTCAGACGCTTCTACACAACATAGTGTTTCTGGCATGGACAAACAGTGCTCTTGCATGGCATCAACAAGTCATGTGCGCCCATTGGCCCCAGGAATGCAGAACCAAAACCGCTGAACTGTGCCACTGATCACGTCGTGATGCTGACTGCAGAGAAAGGAATAAACTGCGACCTGTTTCNCATCAACAAGTCATGTGCGCCCATTGGCCCCAGGAATGCAGAACCAAAACCGCTGAACTGTGCCACTGATCACGTCGTGATGCTGACTGCAGAGAAAGGAATAAACTGCGACCTGTTTCCCACCACTGTCTTAAACATGGAGCTCACTGCAAAGGACTTTTTCACGGCGTCCTGTTGTCTTGTTGCATTGCCCAAGCGCGCCCTACATATNGAGAAAGGAATAAACTGCGACCTGTTTCCCACCACTGTCTTAAACATGGAGCTCACTGCAAAGGACTTTTTCACGGCGTCCTGTTGTCTTGTTGCATTGCCCAAGCGCGCCCTACATATGGACCAAAGTATTCCCGCCATTGGGCTGGTTGAACGATGCCTGTCATTGGGGGCAAATCCTGCTGCTGGATGTGTTTCTCCTCTGTGCAGAAGAGAATCAAAACATCATCTGCGTCGCAGCTTTTGGCACGTTCNTGGGCTGGTTGAACGATGCCTGTCATTGGGGGCAAATCCTGCTGCTGGATGTGTTTCTCCTCTGTGCAGAAGAGAATCAAAACATCATCTGCGTCGCAGCTTTTGGCACGTTCATCTTGAATGACTTGATTGTCCACAATTGCTTGACCTTGCTTTGCTTGTCCACATTCTGAGAAAGGTTTACCACCGGCGTCCTCGAGAAGTGCTGCAAAGTCGGCTGCAGGTGCGCTCTTTGCATTTCGCACTATGTAGGAGTAATTACCATTCTGNCGTCCTCGAGAAGTGCTGCAAAGTCGGCTGCAGGTGCGCTCTTTGCATTTCGCACTATGTAGGAGTAATTACCATTCTGGAGGTCTTCTCCTGTAAGAGCTGTTTGCCCATCTGGTCCTATGGTACCACGTTGCCCTTTCTTCAGTCCGAAATGCTGCGCGTTCGTCGCAGTCCACCCCTTTGCAGTGACAATTTGCAGGGGTNCCGGAAGCGTACCAAGAAGGTTTCCCAATCAAAGCCGTTCGGGTCTGGCTTGTTGTTGATGTCTCTGTAGTCCAACAACGCCCAATCTTGCAGCTGCGGTTCATCAACGATAGCAAGGTCGATCCAAATATATGGCAGCAAAAGTCGACGCAGCTTTCCGCTTGAGCTGTACTCCAGCTGAACCAGTTGCAGCTTTTCAGGGTTCTGGCCGCCAACAGTTTCATCGAGGTTCAGCCATT
>BGNK01002682.1:0-92060 GCA_003297005.1 Symbiodinium sp. clade A Y106
CCCCAACACCCCACCACCTCACCACCACCACCACCACCACAACCCACCACCACAACCCACCACCACCCCAGCACCCCACCACCCCACCCACGAATGAACTTTCAAGCCAGGAAATATGAACTTTTATGAACTTTTCAGGCCTGGAAATATGAACTTTTATGAACTTATCCGGCCCTGGAAATATGAACTTTTATGAACTTTTCGGGCCTGGAAATATGAACTTTTATGAACTTTTCAGGCCTGGAAATATGAACTTTTATGAACTTTTCCGGCCCTGGAAATATGAACTTTTATGAACTTTTCGGGCCTGGAAATATGAACTGTTATGAACTTTTCGGGCCTGGAAATATGAAGTTTTATGAACTTTTCGGGCCTGGAAATATGAACTTTTATGAACTTTTCGGGCCTGTATTTACTGTAAATACCAATAAAAACCAAAAAAATATGAACTTTTGTGAACTTTTTCGGCCTGGAAATATGAACTTTTATGAACTTTTCGGGCCTGGAAAACATGAACTTTTATGAACTTTTCCGGCCTGGAAATATGAACTTTTATGAACTTTTCGGGCCTGGAAATATGAATTTTTATGAACTTTTCCGGCCTGGAAATATGAACTTTTATGAACTTTTCGGGCCTGGAAATATGAACTTTTATGAACTTTTTTCGAGCCTGGAAATATGAACTTTTATCTGTTCTTCACTGGTGGCTGGTGGTGGCGGTGGTGCTGATGGTGTTGGTGGCGGTGCTCGTGGTGGTGCTGCTGGTGGTGGTACTGCTGGTGGTGGTGCTGCTGGCAGTGGCGCCGGTGGTGGTATTGATGGTGGTGCTGCTGGTGGTGGCGGTTGGTGGTTGTGGGGGGCTTCTATACCCGACATCCTAAACCCCAAGCCTCTAAACCTTTGAACTTTAAACCTGGTGCTACTGGTGTTCCTCACAGCCCAAACGTGCTGCTGTTGTTGCTGGTGCTGGTGCTGGCGCTGGCGCTGGCGCTGGCGGTGGCACTGGCGGTGGTGGTGGCGGTGGCGGTGGTGGTGGTGGTGGTGCTGTTGTTGTCGTTGCGGTTGCCGCTGTTGCTGGTGTTGCTGGTGTTGTTGTTGGTTGTGGTGGTGGCGGCGGCGCTGGTGTTGGTGTTGGTGNTGGAGCGCAGCAACGAACAGCATCAGTGACAAACAACGAAACCACCTAACACAAAACCGACATAAACAAAAGAAGTTAAGATAAGTTAGAATAAGTTAACATAAGTTAGAAAAGTTGGCTACAAAGTTAACTTGGGCTTAGTAACTTCTATTTCTTCCAACCAACCCTCTAATAACTTCCCCCAAGTTAGCAGGGACTTTCTTCATGGATGGCCAAGATGTAACGGGGTTACAGGGGGGTTATAAGGGAGTTACTAACATCTATATCTTAACTTAGGCCACACGCAAATTCTTAGTAGCATGAAGCTGATGTCGCAAGCACTTGCTCTGGAACCCGGCCTCCGTCTTGACGAACGACAATGGTGCCCGCGCGAGTGCACGGTCGGGGGTGTGCTGCGCCCTACCACGGCCGGAGAAAAACGTACCTTTGAAGAGGACGCGACTGCCTGTCCAATCGCAGCCTGATCGAGAAAGCTTGTACGACCGTCAACACCGTCATCCAACAAACACATACTGGCACTGCCCATCAAAAAATCTCTTGACTTTGGTCCAACCCTGCGCAAACCTGTGCAGGCATGTTTAACTGTTTTCCGATGGCCAATCCGCTACAACAAACAAGGCAAACAGTGAAACATCATGTCAAAGGATATCTGGCACATGTCACCCGGAGATACAGTATCACCCGAACACAGAGGACCCACTAAACTGCTCTGGAAGCCGGCCTCCGTGGTGGCGTATGGCAATGATAGTGCACCGTTTGGGGCTGGGTCGAGACCTACAATGCGGCGGCAGAAAAACGTTCCTTCGAAGAGGACGCGCCCGCCTCTCCAATCGTAGCCTGATTGGAGAAAGCTTGCGTCAACACCCTCATATAACTTGGCACACTCCACTGTACGCTATGATGCACACCGTGCGGCACGTGCAGCAAAGCACGGTCCGTGGAAGTCAGTGGTCTAAGGCCGTCACTGCAGGAAAATGCTTGTCAATGTAGCGGCAGAGTTCGACTGTCACATGGCGGGAGAAGGCCTCCCAATGAGTGAATTGGCGCCACTCGCCACTAACACATGGTCCCATACGTGCCAGCACGGTCCCCGCCTCCTCGAGGCTTGTGTCCCAGTGGAAGCCTCAAGTTTGATGGTCGCGGACAAAAGAGGATAATCATAAACTCTTCGCAACATGAGGTGTTGACCGCCCCGGCAGGGTATTGCGAAGATTTCGCTTCCGATGTTGGGCGAAGGTAGTGGGGATGGACTGGCCAAATGCATGAGCGGAAGCACTCGACGTCCAAGGGGTGTTTTGGTCGGAGTTTGTTTATAGGACCTCCTCCTGGTGTCAGGCCCAGGCCGCCAACCTGCGGGCCTCACGGATCTCCTTAACAACATCAACCGCCAGGCGCCACTGGCGGCGTGGAGATTACCATGGGCAGCCCGGAGCTGCGCCCTCAACACCGTCAGGCGGAGGGCTTGCCATACCTGGTGTTGGCGATAGCATTGAGCCACTTCCAAGTTCTCTTGGCGTCGCAGTCTAACCTCGTGCAGCCTTAAATGCAATGCGTGTCATGTGACCCTCGCATTGCACACGGTCACACGATGCGCTTCGTCCAACACCGCCACCCAATGCTCAAGGCGGTTTATCTGGTTTAATTTTTGGGGTATGGGAGTTTCGGAGCGAAGCACAGACTACAAATCAACTGCGGGGAACCCCCACCTAATCAAAGCAGATTCATCATTCCTCACATAAAGCCTCACTTTGTAACTCGTATCTAGGATCGTTGCGTCTTCAGATGCGATCGCCGTTCTTGTAGGGCTTATGGCTAAGGGCTTGGGACTTAGGGTTTAAGGCTTCCGGCTTAATTAGAGCTTAGATTGAACTGCCACGGTACAGTACGCCACAAAGCCCGGCACGGCCACTGGTTTAGGGATTGATGAGCTCAGAGGACAGCACGCAGTAGTACCCCTCAGTGGTCAAGCCTTTGATCTCAGGACTCCTCTCAATTTTTTGAAAACCATCTAGTGCCATCTAGTCCCACATGCAGGTGGCCGCAAACCCTCACGCTTAAACGGCTTCAGGCCTGTGGGAAACGGACACCCCTAAAACAACCGAAAACAAACCCCAAACTATAAACTCTAAACCCAGCACCCTGAACCCAAAACCGTTGCAAGCAAACCCCCACGACAGAGACAAGGGCATCGCTCAAATTCCTTGGAGGGTCATGGGACTTAGTAAGTAAGGTTCTAAGTACCCTAAGTGGCGTTATATGTAAGTAGTTACACTACAAGCACAGTTACCTTAAATATAACCCTAGTTGCTAAGTCCCATCATCCCCTAAGTAACCTTAAAACCCCTGTTATAAAACTCTTGTAGATCCCTTTTCAGGGGCCCTTTAAGGAACCCTAGTTACTAAGTCCCATCACCCTCTAAGTAGATCTATTTCCATTAAGGCCGAAGCCCCGAAAGCCTGACCCTAAGGGTCCATGTAGCTCTTTAAGGCTTCCAGTGAGGGTGCTATAGTATGGTTTAGGGTTTAGGGAGTTTAGGGTGGAGGGTTGCACTTTCTTACAGTCCCTAAGGGTCCCTTTAAGGTGGGGTTTGGGGTTTAGGGTTTAGGGGGGTTCCTTTCAGGGCCCCTTTAATTAAGGGTTCCGTTAAGGGCACTAGTTAAGGGTACTACAGGGGTTCCATTGAGGATTCTGTAGGGTTTGGGGTTTAAGGGTCCATGTACCCAAATGGTATATACTTTGGCCCCGAAGTACCGATATAGGGACTACTTTAGGGCCAAAGTATATAGGCTATTTGGGTACATGGACCCTTAGGGTTACGGTCAGGGCTTTTGTTTGAGGGTTTATGGCTTTGAATAGGCTTCAAGCTTTACGTAGGGTTTAGGGCCCAGGTTTTCATAGGGCTTAGGGTTTAGATAGGGTGTAGGGTTTAGGGTTTAGAGCCTAGGGTTTAGGGTTCCTATCGCGGCTCGGACTAGGGTGGGTTCCTTGACGGAGGTTGTCGACACCAACTATAGCTACCAGTAGGGTTTAGGGTTTAGGGTTTAGGGCTTGCTCAGTCCCCCAAAACCGAAAGCCACAAACCCTAATTTCAAACGGAAAGCTCAACAGCCACTCCCCTAAACATTTAAGTAAGCGGGCTTTAAACAAGCAACACAACCACACCCCCCAACTACCCTCTATTTTACCCTAAGTACCCACTATTAAGAGCCATGAGGGCTCTATTAAAGGGTACTTGGGACCCTAAAACCCTAAATCCTAAACCCTATAGTAGCCTTATCATAGATCCCCTATAGGAGCCCTTATAAAGGGTACTTGGGGGGTGCTACAAAAATCGTCCTGGATGCTGGGGTCAATCTCCAGCAGGCGGTTCAGGTTCTTGCAGGCCTGTCTCTAAGCAAGTTTAGGCTTCTCTGGTTAGGCTTTAGGGTTTACGGTCTACCTTAACCACCAGAACCTACTTTTTTGCAGGGTCCCTTTTCTTTCCACAATAGGATTTATAATAGGAACCTACAGAAAAGCAGGTTTTGGTGGGTTAAGGTAGGGTTTAAGCTTCTCTGGGGGTTAGCAGAAGCCGTTATCAGGGCATATGGGTTCTACAAAGGTTATGTATGGGTTTGAAGTATTCCACGGTTTCAAAAGGTTTTACGCTGGTATACGGTTCAGGGTTTAGGAACCGAAAACCCTACACTCGAAACCGAAACCCTTGCGTACCATGGAGCTTGAAAACAGCCCCGTCGCCCGAAGCCCTTCAACCCCAAATGGGACTTCAAATCTACCTTGAACTCCTATCACCTACTTTCTTTAGCATCCCTAGAAATTCTGTATAGAGTATGGTTTATGTCATGTTACTAGTATCCCCATAATAAAACCCAATATATACACTCACCAATATTCAAAAGGAGGCCTATCTACACTCACCAAAACGGTAATATAAACCCTACTTCATATCAAGGTGTATAATAAGAACCGACCAAAAGTGTTCTGGTGGTTTAGTTTATAGGGCTTTAGTGCTTTAGGGTATGTTATTTAAGGGTGGGTTGAGGCTGGCTACACAACTCGGAGCTGGTAAGTGGTAAGGCACGGCAGCCCAGCCCCATGGCCCTGTACTATAAGGGGTTTAAGAATTAGAATAGGGGTTGGGGTTATTGTAGAGAGATATAGTAACATATACCGGTTTAGGAATAGTTACTATAGTTATGACTAATTCAGGCTTCTACATTGCATGGCATCCACGTATAATTGCGGTGTAGAGACTTTTGTTAAGGGTGCAGGATGCAGACGAAGAGAACTCCGATGTAGCCTGAAGTATGTGCCCTGCCACCCCATGTCCGCCACCCTTTTCAGGCCCAGCGTCGCCTAAGGTCTCGCATCTGAAAGTGTCATCCCGGCAACACCTTGATGTCGGGTTGGACCCCGAACTCCGATGCCAAGTCCCGAGCCCTGTCCTCGGCCTTCTCCTGCGAACTGAAATAGCCCCCATGTACTACCTTTCTCTTGACGGGGTGATACAACTGCACCTTCCACTTCTGCTGGCTTTGGCTGAAGTAAACACCTCTCACCATTGAGTCGGGGTATATTTTCGGCTTCGGAGGCTTCAGCTTACCCTGGCGAACCAGCTCTTCACGGTAGGCCTTTGCTTCTTGCAGTGCGGCATCGACAGCCGCCTCATCACCAAGACCCCGCTCGAGGAACTTGGCCACGGGAAAATAGCGAATTGTGTTCTTGCATTTCATGCCCTTCTTGTTACTGAAATACTGGCAAGCCCAGCACCGTCTCCCCACACTCCAATTGATGTTTTGGATGCCGCTCTGGCGCTGCAGTCTTGGCTTCACCCTGTGAGGCTTGAGGCGCTGAGCAGCCTCGACTTGGTCTTCTGCACCTGACACCGGTGAGCTCGCGGGCGCAGCTGCACGAAGCATCAGCTCGTCGACTGCCTGCTTGATGTTCAGCCAAGCCTTCCCAGCAGCCGCACCTCGAATCTCCCCGACCCGGTCCTCAAATTTGCTGATTTTCCCCTGCACGACATCCAGCACATGCTCGATGACATGACAATCAAATTGGTTGATCCGCCACACATGGAGGGCATGCAGCAGCAACGACCGCACGCGTCGCTGGAGATCAGGATTCGCACCCCGAGATTCCATAGCGACTGTAGCTTCACTGGAGCATTCCGCATCCGCACCTTGTGGCGCCGCTCTTCTGCGAGGAGCTGCAAGGCCAGCTACAGCCATGTTGACGATATCCGCAAGCTCTGCTTCGTTCAAGCTTCTCCTTGGGCGCCTCGTTGCCACCTCAGCCTGTTGTAAACGCTCCAACTTCTGAACATCATCTAGAAAATTCCACTCATTCACCTTTCTGAACAATGTCAAGTGCTGGTCAGACCGGGCAAGTGCGCCTTCAAATGCCAAATCTTCCGCTTTCCGAACTTGTAAGGCTTCGTCTGGCTCGGATTTCTGGTCTGCATCAAGAGTATCATCATCTGGAGCCACCGCCCGTGTGACTGCCTTTGTTTCGTTGCACCGGTGGCGCAACTGTCGAAGACTCCTTTCAAGCTGACGTTCTGCCTTAAGCCACACATCATCGGCCGGTCTTGGGAGAATCCGGACCACGGTTTGCATGTCCGATAGCACATCACTCAGTCGAGAAGGCAGCATCACACCGTCAATTTTGTCCATGAACTTCTTCAGGAGCTTGAACTCCTGCACTGTCGGAATCCGACCCCTCGGGCCGTAGGCAATCCAGGATGCCACAGGGGCAGCGTGCCTCCGCAACGCTGACTGGTCGAAGTGGTCAGCTTTCTGCGAGTACCTGCTGATCCTGATCTGTATTTGGGATCCACTTTACTTCTACTTCTACTGCTGCTGCTACTACTACTACTACCACTACTACTACTACTACCACTACCACTACTACTACTACTACTACTACTACTACTACTACTCCTACTGCTACTGCTACTGCTACTGCTACTACTACTACTACTACTACTCCGACTCCTACGGCAACTGCTGCGGCTACTGCTACTGCTACAGCTACTGCTTCTTCTTCTACTTCTCCTCCTACTACTTACTCCTCCTCTTGCTGCTGATGCTACTGCTACTGCTACTGCTACTGCTACTGCTGCAACTACCACTACCACCACCACCACCACCACCACCACCAAAACCACCACCACCAAAACCACCACCACCACCACCACCACCACCACGACCATTACGACTGTTCTCCGTTGTCGGCATCGTGGCGGCGATGCTGGTGCTGGTGCTGCTGGTGCTAGTGCTGCTGCTGGTGGTGGTGGTGGTGGCGGCGGCGGTGGCCATGGCACGGCGGCGACGGCGGTGATGGTGTTGCTGTTGCTGGTATCTAGCAGCAGCAGATCTTTCTCACTAGCAGTACATCATACAATAAGCTGCAAGTGTTCCGAATGCCCACAATTGCAAAACGGTATGTGTTCGAACGTCAGCGACCCTCCAACGAAGCCCAGCAACACCACCGACTTGTGCGCATGCCGGTGATACTGGCGAGCATGTCTGCGCAAGCGGCAGAGTTGTGAAGGTGCCATGGCGACGCATGGCGGTGCCCCTTTTGCATCCAAGTTTGTGAAGGCAAATTTCAGCTGCCAGTTGATACGGTTCATGGTTTCAGGTTTTGGGTTTAAGGTTTGGAGTTTAGGGTTTGCGGCAAGCACGCAGATCCTGCGAATGAAGTCTCCTGCATCGACCCTACTTTGAGGCCTCGGCGGGACAAGCCTGCAAGTTCAGGGGGTTGAGGTTTAGAGCTTGAGGTTTTGGGGTTTCTAGTGCAATACAACGCCCACACCCTTCCCAGATATTACACTCTGTCAAGCACCAAGTCCTAGACCGAACAAAATCCTTTCAGGCCCCATGAATCCCCGTTGTTCAGCCCTGTAAGGAAAAGGCCTATCGGACCCCGCGTCGTAATCACGTAAACAACACTAGCAACGATGTTCATAATCATCAGAGGAATAATCATCTATATCAAAAGTTAGTAGCAACCATCATAGCTACGAACTTTATAATGGAGACAAACTTAACGCCAACGATATCACTAGTCACTAGCCAACACACATATGCAGGCTACCTGCGGAAGAAGGCTAGAAGAATCCCCTAAACCCTAAACCCTAAACAAAGGTATCGGAGTCGATGCAACCCCTAAACCTTGGAACCCTAAACCCTAAACCCCAAAACCCTGAAACACCAAACCCTAAACTCTGAATATCCCAAACCCTAGACCCCAAAACCCTAAGTCCTAAACTGTAAATTCTACACCTCAAATCCTAAACACCAAAACCCTAAACCCTCAAAGATGTACTCAACTCTAAATTCTAAACCCCAAGCCTACGCCCTAAACACTAAACCCTAGACCAGACCCTAAAACTGTAAACGGGTATAGAGGCCCGTTCCTGGTCGAAGTCTCGCTCCTGGAGGTGCGCTTGGGCAAGCCGGTAGAAAGCCTCCGTTCAGGGTTTTCAGGGTTTAGGGGGTTGAGCGTTTAGAGGGTTTGGGGCTTTGGGGGTTCAGGTGTTTAGGGCTTAGGGTTTAAGGGTTTAGGGTTTAGGGTTTGGGGTTTGGGGTTTAGGGGTTTATGTTTAAGGGTTTTCAGGGGTTTGGGGTTTAGGGATTTAGGGTTCAGGGGTTTAGGCTGCAGGATAACCCTGAACCCAAAGCTCCTTTCAGCGCTTGGAGCTGTGTGCTTGAAGTGGCTGAGGCTCCCTCAAGGTTTAGGCTTTGATCTTTAGGATTTCGGGCATTAATTAGGCACTGCCCCCACCTTGTAACAGTCTTTCTCTATAGATAGATAGATAGATTGATAGATATATATATATAATATGCACATTAATTAGGGGTCATAGTACGGGCCCACCTTTATACAATTGCATGATGTACGCAACTTGAGACTGCAAGCACCATACGTACTCAGAAGCCGAAAGCCGAAGCCCTCAAGAACCAAGAACCCTGAAAATGGGCTTACGTGGACCCTAGACAACCTATCTTTTCAGGCATTACAAAGAGAAATAAATAAGTACATAACTACATAGATAGATAGGTAGATAGATAAGCCTGCTAAGGAGTCCCGAAAAGGTGGGTTTTGGATATGGTTTAGGGTTTGGGGTTTAGTGTTTAGGGTTGTTCAGCATCAGAAGCTTGAAAGAGCTTGCAAGCAGAAACATGCCTACATCGAACGCAGTGTAACAGCACATGGCCTTGGTGTTCTCTGGCATCTGTTGCAAAACCAGCTGGCACGCTTCTTTGGCCTAGGCCACTCACATCTGTAAAACTGGAAGCAATTTAGGGTTCACATGATGTTGCTTACGAGACTACCAACCCTAAACCTAAACCGCCAAGCCCTCTGGGATGACAGTTCAGAACGACATCCTCAACCCTAGAATGCACAAGCTGATTCCTACGGCCTTTGATGGCGGCTTTTGCCGCGAATCAGACTACCATGCATCTTGCAAAAGCAGCGTTGCTTTCACGTTTAAAAGACAACTCTGCCTCTGCGCCCCTAAACCCTTAACCCCCAAAACCTAGGGTTTTGGGTTTAGGGTACCTATCTAGATATAGATTTAGGCCTTACAGTACCTGCACAGGAACCCCTTTAAGAGCCTAAGTATATACTAGAGGGGTACATGGACCCTTAAACCCTCAACCCTTTAGAACCCTTATGGAACCCTTCAAGGGAACCCTTAAAGAAAACCTTACTTGGAGGATCATGGGACTTAGTAAGTACGGTTATAAGTACCCTAAGTGGGGTTATAAGTAATTATAAGTACAGTTACCTTAATTATAACCCTAGTTACTAAGTCCCATGATCCTNCCCTAAGTGGGGTTATAAGTAATTATAAGTACAGTTACCTTAATTATAACCCTAGTTACTAAGTCCCATGATCCTCTAAGTAGACCCTAAACCCTAAACCCTATAGATCCCTTTAAGGATCCCTATAAGGAGCCCTTTAAGGAACCCTTAGGGCACACGAAGACTTAGGGAGGTTCGGGTCTGGGTCTACCATCCAAAGCGGGCTGAGGCCCATGCAGCACGCGGATCCTGGCCAGGCTTCAATTTTTTTTAAAGGTGCATTAGGGTTTGGGGGTTTAGGGTTTAGGGGTTTAGGGTTTAGGGGTTTAGGGTTTAGGGGTTTAGGGTTTAGGGGTTTAGGGTTCAGGAAGCTTCACGTTCCCCAGGGTGTAACTTCAGGGTCTTCAACCCCGAAATCCGCACAGTGGAACACGGAACAGCTTGGGAGTTTCCGAAAATTAGGGGTACCTTATTTTGGGGTCCTTATAATAAGGATCCTACTATTCGGGGTACTTTCTTAGGGTCCCCTATTTTCGGAAACTCCCACTTGAACTGATATGCAATGTAAGCAAAATGCGACGGTTCGAGGATCTGAGCTTAGGTTAGCGAGTTCAGTGTGCAGCCTGAGACTCTTGGATGCTCAAAGCCTAGGTTCCCCAGTAGCCCCTTAATAATAAGGGTACCCTTTTTCCTACTATTCGGTTGTAATAAGGGAACCCCCCCCAAAAAAGGGTAAAAGGGTACTACTGGGGAACCTAGAAGCTCGAACACGCCAGGCCCTGAAAGCTCTGAAACCGAATCATAAACACTAAACCTCCACCCAAAAACCGTAAATCCCAAATCATAAATCCCGTAATCAAAACCCTGAACCCCATAGGCCCTAGCCTTAGCAGTGAAGCAAAACGAATGAGCCCTGACGCAAGGCTCTGGCGAGTTACAGTGGATTCTAAGTTATCGGTTCAGGCTTAGGGATTACAGGGCTTAGGGTTTAGGGAACGATAAATAAGTAAGCCAAAGACTGACACAAACTGGGACTGTCACCTACTTTAGTATGCACTGCTCCTCAAAGCAAGTTCCCGCTCCTCCGAAGGACTATATGCGAAACTTGGCTGAGCAGAATCCCTAAACCCTAAACCCTAAACCGTGTCTCAGAAGCTTTTAGGTAGTATCGTTCCTTTCCACCGCTCATCCTGAAAGTCTACGTCTAAGCCCTCAAACATCCTGAAATCCAACCGCTCCAAGTCTGCACCCTTAACCTGACATGCTCCAAACCCTAAACCCTAAACCCCTATAACCTTACCCTAAGGGTCCAAAGGACCCAATAATAAGGTACTTGGGTTTAGGATAGTAGTTATGTAGCTCTACGTTTGGGAGAGTATATGATTATTAGGTACTTGGACCCTTAGGGTTATCTACCAAACCTCAAATTAAACCCTGAACCCTAAACCCTCAACCCTAAACCCCAATTCGAGGCCTGCAGCTTGATGCCACAAGCAGCCATGTTCAGGCGACACTCAATTCGAAGCTTCCTGCACCTGGGCGAAATCAACCGGATTGGAAGGGTTTAGGGTTCCTTTAAGGGAACTACAATGAATAGGACTCCTACAAGGGATCTGTGAGGGTACGACAGGGTTTAGAGTTTAGAGTTTGGGGTTAAGGGCTTCTGGCTTAGGCAAATTATGCTGCAAATTGCCTGAAAGATCCCAATTCATCCCCAACTGAAGGCTTGTTGCCTTGTTAACTGTTGTTGCCGTTGCTTTGTGTGGACAGGCATGGGCTTTGTGCGTTCTCGGGTACGGAGGGTCTGGAGCTTTGTATTGGTGGCAGTACACTTCGAAGTATGCAGAATCCGAGGCTTCTACGGCTTATGGGCTGTAGAGTTCTGTGGCTTCGTGTTGACACGAACTCGGGGCCGTCTCAACCCTAAAAGCAGGTAAGCACAACCCTGCCTGCAGCCAAATTGTATTTACATAAACAACGAACTTGTTTACAAAGCTTTAGCTGCTTAGTTAAACGAGTTAAGGCAACACAACAATCCTACCCCTCAAGCCCTTATTAACAAGCACTCACATTAGAACCCCAAAGCCCTACAAACCCTAAACCCCTACCTAGAGTCTCCATTGCAGTTCCTTTTTTCGGCTGACCAGATATATAGTTAGGATCCTATAATAGAGATTTTGGTTAACCAAACGGTTTAGGGTTTAGGGTTTAGGGTTTAGGAACTACAATGGAGACTATAGGTAGACCTTAAAATAGGAGACTGCCAAGATCCGCACTCTTGGAACAGTTCGGGCTGCCCCAGGAATCGATCCTACAGGGCGGGCTAAGGGTTTAGGGTTTAGGGCGTATAGGGGTTTAGGGTTTAAAGCTAAGGGTCTAGGGTCTAGGGTTTAGGGGCTGCGGGTTTAGGCTTCAGGGCATTAAGGGCGGGTTAAGGGTTTAGGGCTTCAAGATTCTTCTTCTTGCCTTGCGTTCCTGTTAGGGTCCCATAGGACGGACGACCCTAAACCCTAAACCCTAAACCGGCCGGTTTCAATCTTGCACAAGGACTTTTAGGATTGGGATGGTCTTTGGCGGCGTGCAGGGTTTCTTCCTCAGGTTCTTGCGGCCGAGACGGCCGAAAAAGGGTAGATCAGCGTCGCTCCACCGTAAACCGATTTACAGAAGTTCCTGTAATCACCTAAACCCTACCTGTAACCGAAAAAACAACCTGTTTTTTAGGGTTACTAGATCACTTAATTCCCGAAAAAGGTAGGGCTTTTTGGGCCACAGGCAAACCTGTAGCCGCCCCAAACCCGCAATCCTAAACCCGAATTCTTTGTTCAAACCCCAAACCCTGAATCCTAAACGCTGAACCTTTGGTTTTGGGGTTGAAAATTCACGGTTCACCCCCAAAAACCTACCTTTTTAAGGACTTATATAAGGAAGTCATAATAAGGAACCCTACAACGGTAGGTTCTTTGGGGTTCAGGGTCTAGGGCTTAGGGATTACGTTCAGGCAAGCAAAGCATGAAGTCCGACAACTGGTGACCGGACCTAAACCTATCATTATTTATGTGGGAGTTTCTGAGAATTAGGGGTACCTTTAAAGGGATCCTTTAAGGATTCCTGTAAAGGATCTATAGGGTTTAGGGTTTAGCGCTTGGGGGTTTCCGAAGATTAGGGGTACCTTATGTTGGGGTCCTTATAATGAGCATCCTACTATTTAGGGTACCATATTAGGGGCCCCCCCCCATTTTCGGAAACCCCCATGTGGTTGTGATTATTATTGTTGCGACCGTTATGGCTATTTTGTTTTACCATGAAAAGTAAGCTACTACAATCATTAGTATGCTCTGAACTCTATGACAATAATTCTCTGAGCATGCCTGATTTCTGGCGAGGGTGTACCACATGGATTCTAACTGGCTCTGCCCATGTCCTGGGAAAAGCCGCAGCACAAGTCGACCCTGACTCCAAGCCCAGAAACACAAGATTTCTTATGCTAGTTGCAATTTTAGGGCTTATGGTGGCCATTAGACCAACTGATGGTAAAACACATATTGGCTTTTGTTGCTGCTGAATTGGTCCCGACCAAGCCCTCAACTGGACCCATACACGCTAAACCCAAGAAAACACCCGCAACTCTGCTGAGTCATACCTCCCCACCTGGCCTTCAACTCAGGTTTGTCAAGGTGGTGAAAAAGCTGCGTGATCTCGAAATACCTGGCCGAACATTACTTGGCGGTTTAGGGTTTAAAAAGTTTAGGGTGATGTTTCTGGCAAAGAGGAGATCCCTGAATGCTGAACGGGTCTAAAGCTGAAGAAGCTGTTATGGTTTAGAGTTTCGGGATTAGGGCTTAGGTTAGGGTTCAAGGGTTTAGAGTTTAGAGCTAGGATTGCAACAATAAATATCAGCGTTTATGGCCTATAGGGCTTAACTTTTGGCGTTTTCTGGGTTTGAGAAGCTCAGTATGAAACTGTAGCTTCACTTTGAAAGCGAGCCTTTGACGAGCCAGGCGGAAGCGGCCCTCCTTGAACAAGCGGTTCGCCTCAGCCTGAGACGGAATGGGTTGAGGGCCTTAGACCGGATTCGCAAGCTTCTAGAGTTTCAGCTTTTATAAGGGCTTCAGCAGGGGTTCAGGTGGGTTATGTTAGAAAAGTGTGTTTTTTAAGTTTCCCGTTTGGGTGCAGGGTTCGGGTTTGGGGGCTCAAGATTCCACAAGCTGTGAGGAGGCTCCCTAATTAAACCCAAAAACCTCGATCAATCCAAAACCCTAAACCCGAAACCCAAAAACCTAACCCCTAAAACCCTAAAGTACCCTGTTGGAATCAGCAACTCGTATAGTTTGCATAAAGGAACCCTAAACCCTAAATCCTGATCCCAACCCCTAAACCCGCAACCCCCAACTCGACAGGCTCCAGGGGGTTCACGGCTCTAGTGCTCCGTCGTTGAGGGTTTAGGGGTTGTAACGATTAGGGGTTTAAACCTTACACCCTCCCCCCCTCCAAACTTTGCCTTCCGTCGGAGAGCGAAGGGTACTCGATCCTCTTCATCGAAGGACGGTGCCTTCTTTCTTGAAGGATGTTCGGCGTCATGCTTTGAGACTAAAATTTTCAGTATTTGCAGGAGACCCCCCCTCTAGGGTTCAAACTAATTTGTATCGTATTAAGTGCATGGACCCGGAGGGTTAGTAGGTCCAAGCGCAAATGCATTGAGGCTGTACTTTATCCCCAGGTCTGCAAGGACAGGCGAAACTGTTTGGATTGACGTATACGAAACGGCTTGTTGCTGTGAAGTGTTTCTGAGGTGGATGGTGCACCTTGACCGTACAGGTAAGGGCGTCGGGTTTCAAGTGTGGGTTTTTACCTGCAGCCAAAACACTGAACCAACCCTAAACCCTGAACTGCCGAGAGCCGCCCCCTAAGACTCAAGCGTTTACACGGCCAACCTTTGACCCACAACTATTCAAAGTACTCATCGTGCTTTCATGACCCCGAGTCCAAACTTTAATGCTCCTCGGTAAACGCCTCATGAAGGAAATACAGAGCCAACCATAAGACCTTAATGCATGGAGCAGGAGCATCTGAGAAGCTTTTGCCCATCCCGGAAAGAGCACTGCCGTCCCAAGCTTAAGTGGCACAGAAAAGTGGGGGGTGTGAAGGGTTGAGAGCTTAGAGTTTAAGGTTTCGGTTTCGGGGTTCTGAGTTCTGATAAACCAAGAGAAAATCCTTCAGGCCCCTTGCACCTATTGACCTAATGTAAGTAAGGGCCTTAATAGTTAAAATAGGGTTTCGGGGGCTATGATACTATGACATATTATAGCAAAGAAACCCTAAGAATAATAAATGTATTTATATAGGCCCCTATACTAATGAACACCCTCATACGACCGAACACCTTGCACGTGGAGTCCAAAAACCTCGGCCCCTGCACCCTGTAGCACAACCTAAAAAAGCCCCACATGGACTCTCGAAACACAGGCCATACGCCCAACAGCAAAACTTGTAAAGTCCTACACGAAAGCCTTTACCATAGGGCCCTTAATAATCAGAATAGGGTTTTGGGCCCATTTTACTATACTTATAATGAGGAACCACCAAAATAGTATTGGTTATTGTTTAGGTCCCTATATGCAACACCAAACCCTAAACCCAAAACCCTTAAAGCCTATAAACATCTCCTCCTGGCAACCTCCAGCTTCTGAGCAGCGCACATCTGGGCCCGGATTGAAGTCCAGCAGCGATACCCGGAAAGTGAAGGCTGTCGTCCTGTAAAAGCCGCGACCCCCAAGGGCTCTTTAATAGAGCCCTTATGGTCCGGTAGGTGGGGGGTCTAGGCTGTAAGAGGGTTTAGGGTAAGTCTTCATAGCGCTTCCTTTGACCTTTCTTTAAGATCTCCCTTAAGCTTTCCCGTCAGGGCTCGATCGAAGGTTGTAAAAGGTTTAACGGCTTTACCGGGGTTAGGGAGTTTTGCGAGTGTAGGGTTTAGGACCTAGTTGGGGCTTAGAAGGGTTTTGGGCTTGAGGGCTTCAGGCGTTCTTGTTCGAAATGTGTTTTTTCTGGCTAAGGGCTTACACAGGGTTCTACAAAAGGTCTCCACGGTTGCGGAGGGGGGTTCGGAAGGGCTTTATAACGGCATAAAATGGCTTCAGTGCTTCAAGGCTTAAGGGCTCCAAAGATTGGCAGAACTTCCTTGACAATATTACTACCAACTGCAGACAGCAAGATAATCATCAACCAGCTGTAGTGACAATGAGCATAGACATGTCTGACTTACAAACTGTGAACACAATAATGGCAATAGTGACACGAAGGGCAATACAAGTGACAGATGACCCGAAGGTCCGAGTACTCATTGGTGTTCGGTGTTCGTGTCCTTAAGCTTGTATTCAAGACTTTGCATCTTTTCTGGGCGCCGACAACACACCGAACAGGATAGTTAGGACCCTTCTGAATCATGAGCGGTATATCCCTTAATTACAAGTAACCCTGATCTGGGTTCAAAACCTTGATCTCTACACCCCAAAGCCTGAACCTGTAAAACCTGAACCCGAAACGCTGAACCCTGATCCGAAGACATTATTACACAACCCTACACACTGAGCCCTAAACCCGAAGCCGCAGCACAACATAAAACAGCTGCTTTTCGTGCTGACTCCACGCCAGCAGTCGGAGCAGCCGGTCAGCCAAGCCCCTTTGCCAACTGCAGTGCCACTCTGCTCACAGGTCTTCTTGCCATTCATGCCTTGCTAGCCATAGTCGGCAATCTTCCCGGGCAGTTCCAGCTTTCCCTATCTTTTCTCCTGTTCTGCTGCTGGCCCACCAGGCCTTTTCCCACCTTCCGAAATGCATGCCACACTGCTTGCTCTTCAGCAGTCCAAGTGCTGTAAGAAGAATCTGGTGTTGCCATGGAGGATGCTGCTGAAGCTGACGGAGCTGCTGCAGGGGTTGGTGCTGCAGCTGGCGCAGCTGCTGCTAGCTTCTTGACTGTCAGACTGGCAGCAATGCCGTGCAAAATCAGCAAGCTATGCAAGACACAGCCGCCGGCTGCCAAGCATGTGCAGTCGCAATGTGCACCACAAGTTTTGGCCACTGGCCGGTATCTTTCGAGGTGAAGGTCATATGACTCCAGCGGCAAGCCTGGCCTACTCTGGAAAGAATCAGAGACAACTTTGAGCCACATTGGAACCCAATGTTGGCCATGGTGCACAATTGTGAGTGGTTTGGGCAAGGCACATTGCTGCTGCAGCTGTTCCAGGGTGGAATTGTTTATGTCCCCACCCAAAAGGCTCACCAGCTTCTGCAATCTTTTTGGCCCCAAATAACACACATGACCTGGAAATGAACCCCCCTCTGCCTTGATGACCATGGAGAACACACTGTCTACTTCTCTTCCTTCAGCCCTGGCTTCCAAAAAAGCTGCCGAATGCGAATCGTCCTCAAGAAGCTCATTGAACCCCCAGTCGTTCCTAGCTATGGCAAACTCTGCCTCCAAGATGTCTCGGTACAAGGTTCTGAGCTGCTTTCTCTCTTCATATTGGGGAAGAGCAGTTTGACCACCACCTTGGTTGGGAGGCTTCGAAGGTGGGTGGCGTGGACCTTCAAGTCTGGATGCCTGGTCGTGGAGGCCCATGGCAACCAGAGTGACCACAGCTAGTAGAAGGCGAGTGCCAGTCGAGCACCTCGCCCCCCCTTCCAGTCCACAAGTGAATTGCTGCTTGCCTGCTGTGGATCTCCCCGTCATTCTTCGCCACTTGGTCCTCTTACAAACCTCTTCGAGGTGCCCTGCCGAAGTTGGAAAGCCAAGGAACTCGGAAAGTTTTGTGTTCAGGTTTCGAACTTCGGATCCAGGATATATGCTTTCAGGTTTTGGCTTTCAGACCTTTGAGCCTGGAAACTTGAATTTACGCTTGAAAAGCGCTTGGTTAATCTAATCGTAAGATGCCTGTTAGAATACATACCCCCCCAAAATTTAAAATTGTTAACCTTTAGTGGCCTCAATTCTATCTTTCGTAATACTTTCCAATATATATATATACATATGCCAATACCTACAACTGAACCCTGAACAACCTCTGATTCTAAAGCCGTGAAGCCCTAAGGCCTTCAAACGAAAGCTCTGAACCCGAAGCCTCTAACTTTGAGCAGTTAACCCTAAACCCTAGCCCTAAACTTCCAACCCTAAGCCTTAAGCCCGTAAACCCTAAGATCTAAGCACTAAGCCCTATTCCCTAAGCCTTGAACGATTCTAAGTTCTAAGCCCTAAGCCCAATGCTCTAAGCCTTAAGCCCTGAAGCCCCCTGGAGCCCTAAGCCCTTAAGCCCTAAGTCCTAAGCCCTTAAGCCTAAAGCCTTAAGCGTTTCAGCCTCAAAACCCTCAGCCCCAGAGCCCTGAATCTAAGTTACTTGGTTCTTTGTTTCTGGAGGGCTGGAATGGCTTTCGGTTGGCCCCGCCCCTGGCTTGCTTCAAAGCAAATCTGTTGGTGTACTTGTCGCTGAGGCCCAAGTGAAACATTAGCCTCCCGTAGTTTTGCACCTTCCATGCTGGAGTGCCACTGCACTGAAACAATCCTGCATGTTCAGTATTTTTGAGGGCTTCAGCACTGTCTGCATGGAATACCTCGAAGCTCACATCCTGGACATCCAAGTGCTTGCAGAGTTCTTGGAATATAGTACACAAGTACTGTTGCTGCTCAAGCCAAGTAGTTTCCGAGCAGTTCAGCCTGAACTCTATTCGCAAGCCTGCAACTTGGATATCATCCAGTTTGAAGAGCTGGGCAACCATACTTTTCAGCTTGGCCCACGGGTTTGCAAACCACCTGGCTGTAGGATTCACTGGTGCAGTCATTCTGGGAGCACCCAAGGCCTTCATTTGGTGAACATACCTGCCAGGGTATACGACAGCCTTGACCACATTGCTGCCATCGGCCCCTTGCACTTGCATGCCACCAAAACCTCCACCAAGCATGCCGAACAATGGGTAGGTTCACCTCGAAAACCACTTGAACTGATTGCTATATCACTGCAGGATTTCCATCCAATGTGGTCTGGGTTGCAAAATCAAAAGGTCTAAACCTTCAACCCCGAACTCTGATCCAAACCTCCAACCCTAATTTAATCCCTTAACCGTACTCCCTGAACCAATCTTTACTAAACTCTTAACCCTAATGTCTAAACCCTAAACCCTGAACCCTAAACCCTAAACCCTGAAACCCTAAACCCTAAACCCTGAACCCTGAACCCTAAACCCTAAACCCTGAACCCTAAACCCTAAACCCTGAACCCTAAACCCTATACCCTGAACCCTAAACCCTAAACCCTACACCTTTTGTCCATCAAGAGACTCGTCCCGTCCTGGGGAGATGTGGCCCCTCGCCCAGGGGCGCACCCCCGGCCAGGAAAGAAGGGTCGCGGCCTCGGGGGAGTGCGGTTTGCCTGTCGTCTTCATTGTTCCTTGGTTTGGTTTAGGAGTTTAGGGTTTAGGGGATTTGGGGTTCAGGGTTTAGGGTTTGACCAATTACCCTAAGGCTCCATGTACCAGTATAGTATGTACTTAGGCCGTAAAGTACCTATCTAGGGACCCCTTTAAGGCTTAAGTATTTACTATAATTATAAAGGTACATGGAACCTCAGGGTTATATATTTAGGATCCTATAAAGTAGCCCCACACAGGGTCTCGGCCTCGGAGGAGTGGTTGAGGGTTTCGGATTTGGAGCGGTAGTCAGAAAGCTAGAACATCGTTGTCCTCATGGCCTTGCGGTAAAGCATAGGGAATCTTAGCACTAATCATCCTAGGTCCAATTTCCAACTTTCTGGGGTTCGCTGTAGTTTTTTCCGGTTTAGGATTTGGGGTTTAGCTGTTAGGGTTCAGGGTCTTTGTGTTCGGAGTGCGTGCGTATTTTCTGGGGGGGGGGGGGGGGNTCTTGTCCCCTCTATACTCTAACCCTTTTGGGTTGTATCTTTTTTTTTTTCTTGTGTGTATTTTTGCTTTAGCGGTATTGGTTTGGTGGGTTTTTTTTTCCCGGGGGTGCCGGATTTTCTGGGGGGGGGGGGGGGCTGGATACTTATTTGGGCGGAGGGTTCTTTCTCCCGACTATTGGGTCTTGTCTTCAGGCTTCGGGCTGTAGGGTTCAAGGAATAGGATTCAGGGCTGTAGGCCGATAGGAATCTTATAGAGCTTTAGGAGTACAGTTTAGTTCCACAAAACGGCTTTAAAACAAAGTTATAAGGCAAGGAATATAGGGCTTGGGGGGTATAGTACTATGTAGGGACTAGCTTTGGCTGAAGGTCACAAAATAGCCTGCGACACATGTATGGGCTTCAAACTGCATAAATACACAAGGAGTTCTCCAAATTTGGGTCCCTGTGGGCGTGTTTACTTCAAGAGAGACGTAATGTAATTCCCCGCCCCGCCCCCCCNCCCCCCCCCCCCCCCCCCCCCAAAAAAAAAAAAAAAAAATGAAAACCGTACATGCACGGAGCCACCCTAAACCCTCAACCCTACAGGACTCAGTTCCCGGAAATCGGGCCCCGCGCACGTCACTAAGGCCGTTTCATGCGGGCGCATCTCCAACCTTGGCAAAGGTTTAGGGTTTAGGGTGCAAGGCGTTTAGAGTTCAGGCTGCAAGGGGTTTGGGGTTGAGGGTTTAGGGTCTAGTCCCGAAGCTCTGCATTTTAACCGCCTTGGGATCCTTTGTGGTTTTCGACGAGTAAATACGTACACCTTGCACCAGTGGCTCATGTGGCCCAGGATGCTATAGATCTTTGCTTTGGCGAATGAAGGTGGGGTCTGGATAGCCCTGTGAAAGCCCGTAGCTCACGCTACCGAAGGCTGGGCGCTTAGGGCTTAGGGCCTAGGGTTCAGCTTGTGGGAGTCACAGCCAAAAATCTCAGAATGCCAGACAACGAATCCCAATGCAATAAACCCAAGATGCTAAGCATTGGCTTCTAAAACACAACAAGACCCTGGACACTGTAAACCCGATATCTCACAGTTTGATAAGCACCTCTCCGAGTCTCCAAGTCCCACACACAGCGCACTCCAGTGCGTCGCAGACCTTCGCAGCAGGGTCCCCACAAAGTCGAACTCAGAAAGTTGGAAAGTCGTTGCCCTCACCCTATGGCTCTATGTACCTGTATAGTACGCAGTCAAGCCGCTTGAGTCAAGCCATACAGGGGTTCATATACCTCTATATCGAAAGTACGTTGAGGTCTAGACACGGATACTCTAAAACACCAGAAGGGAACATGAATCCTTAGGGTCAGATCTGAAATTCAGTTTCGGGTTTCGGGTTTGGGACCTGAAATTATGATCGAACTCCAGCAGTTTTGTCACACATTTTGCAAGCCTTTATCGTATGCAAAAGAAGGAATTCTAAATGTTATTATCTCTCTTTCTCTCTCGCGCTCTTTCTTTATGTGTATATATATATACACATTCAATCATACAAGTTGTACATCCACATGCATCTATCTATATCTATATATATATAAACACATGTTCACACACGTATGACATATACATATATACACATGTAGCAAATCAGGATATAAATAAATACAGATATATAGGTATGGATACAGATACAGGTATAGGGATTGAGATGAACTTAGATAGAGAGACAGATAGATAGACATGACTTGCCAGAGTCCTGAACCGCGACCGTATATAACCGGCAAAGCCCCCAACCAATCATTCCCCAAAGCCCTATGAAGCTCTTCTCAAAATCCTGCCCTAAAACCTACCCCCCCCCCTATAAACCCTAAACCCTAAAACCCTAAACCCTATCAACCCTAAACCCACCTCTCAAATAGGGTTGGACCTACCGAGCCCTTAGGGTTTAGGGTTTAAGGTTTAGGGGCCTTTGGGCTTAGGGTTTAGGGGGTAAGGGTTTAGGCTTTAGGCTTTAGGGCTAGGATCCGTCAAGCAACCCTTGATGAAGCCAGCAGGAACCCGAAGAGACCACCTGGGTAGTTCTCTAGACGAGGGTCCCTTCTTTGGTCCCCAAAATGGTACTTATAAACATGGACCCTAAAGGGGTCCTAATTCAGAGAACTCGTCACCTGACCGTCGCCGACGGTGATGGAAAGTTCGAGCCTCAGCCAAGCACAGAGCCACTCAGGTCGGGTCTTCACCTCCTTTCAGGGTTCCTGTAGTAGGGTTTAGGGTCTAGGCTCTTTGAAGTCTTACAGGGCCCAGGTAGGGTTTAGAGTTTAGGGTTTGGGGTTGTTTTAGGTGTTTCCGTTTCCCAAAGCCCTGAAGCCGTTTAAGCATGAAGGTTTGCGGCCATCGGCACGTGGGACTAGATGGCACTAGATGGGTTTCCACATGAAAGGCTAAAGGAGTCCTGAGATCAGAGACTTGACCACTGAGGGGTATTGCTTGCTGTTCACACCTAGACCCATACCTGAGCTCCTCAATCCCTAAACAAGTGGCCGTGCAGGGATTTGTGGCGTACCGTGGCTGTTCAATAGGCTCTGATTAAGCCGGAAGCCCCAGGCCCTCAGCCCCACAGTACAGTAAGATTGCTTGAAGGGTTCGACTGCAGGGTCTGACTCCAAAACATGTCTTTCAGGATTTGGGGTCTTGGGTGTGGGGTTTTGGGCTTCCTGCTTTCAAGGCTAGTGTTTGAGTGTGCTTCAGATTTCTTGTTCAGGCATGGTCGAAGTATCGGATTTCTTTTGGGCTATCCAGGCATCCCTAAACCCTAAAAACCCTAAAAACCCTAAAACCCTAAACCCTAACAACCCTAACAACTCTAACAACCCTAACAACCCTAACAACCCTAAAAACCCTAAAAACCCTATAAACCTAAACTGTTGAATCAAGCGAGTCCTGAGGCCCGATAGATCCCTTTAAGGAAGCCCTAGGTATTCCTTAATTAAGGGATTCTGGAAGGGTCTGGGGTCCTGGGTCCCGACGCACGGAACCCGAAGCTCAAGCCCTGAACCCCTCACTCGGCTCACCATCGGGGAAACCTTCCTCCCATAGGGTTTAGGTTATAGGGTTTCGGTTATAGGGTTTAGGGTATAGGATATAGGGTTTAGGGTTAGGGGTTTAGGGTTTAGGGTTTGGGGTTTAGGTTATAGGTTTTCGGGTTTAGGGTATAGGGCTTAGGGTTTAGGTTAAAGGGTTTAGGGTTTAGACGGACACTGAGGAAGTCTTCGAGACTGCGAGGCCCTCTCCAACTCCTTTCTCCTCCTTCTTCGGCCTCGGAGTGTGGGTTGTCGCATCTGCCACAGGTGGTGGACCCAGACCCTTCCAAAATCCTTAATTAAGGAATATACCTTAAGTTATAGTAGGACCTTTAATATGATTTAAGGTATATTCGTTTAATTAAAGGATTTTGGAAGGTCTGGGGAGGACGGTACCCTGGCAAACCCGAAGGCCCAGCATCGACTGAGGGTGCGGGAGCGTGTAGTCCCAAGCAGTAGAGTTCCTCATCACATCACGTGGTACGAACAACATGTACACAGGCGGCCTAAACCTTATGTGGGTGGTTGTCAAAATTATGGTCCCTTTTTGGGTCCTTATTATAATACGGCACCTATTATTTAGGGTACCCAAAAAGGGACCATAATTTTGACAACTACCCATGTAAATCCTGAACCCTAAACGCCAGAGCCCGGAATCCCAAAACCTGAACACCTTCAACCACTTAGTTGCTGAGTTCATAAGCCCCTGAAAAGTTTACACTTTCGGTTTTACAGTGGGTAATATTATCCCAGAAAGTGTAAAGTGTATCCACTCAGCTACTAGGACCAGAATCGCAAGACATCAACATCTCCAAGCCCAAAGCCTGAAGCGCCCAGCAGCTACAGTGTAAGAAAACCGCTAATATAGGGGCCTCAAGATTAGAACAGGGTTGTGGGCTCCTTCAAAGTAACCCTAAGGAATTTTATAGGAAATTATTTAGGCTTCAATATTCTATAATGTGATTCGTAGGGTTCCTTACTGTAACTACCGTAAGACTCGTTGGCCCCAAAACTTCAAGGAAACCGAGAATCCAGGCTCCCTGTTTAGGACGTTTAGGATGTACTTAGATCCTTTAGCCCAATACACTCTAACGTACCACCAAACTTTGAATTGTCAAAGCCCTTTTAGGGACCAAATGACGCACCTAAACAACAACCATAAGGTTGGGATAGCCCATATTGCCCTCTTTAAGGTAGCCAAAACGGTCGGGATATCCCACCCAAACGTTTATCATTGGGTGCTTTTGGGGTTCCTGACCTTTAAACTTTAGCATCTAACATCGACACAAGCGAAGTGGTGTCGACTCGACGGCCAATTGTCTTGCATTTAAGTAATATAGAGTTTAGGGTTGTTTAGGGTTTAGGGGTTCTGGCTCCTTTAAAGGAGCTGTAACGGCTCCTATAAGGGATCTACTAATTACAAGGGTACTATAGGGTTGGGGGTTTTTTGGGCTTTAGGGTTTTGGGGTTTAAGGGTTTTGCTTGACGGGGTTGGGTTTAGAGGCTTCGGGTTGCAAGTTTAGGGGCTTTGGCCGTTGGATTCAGGTTTCTGGGTTTAGGGTTCCTGAATTTGGGCCTACACCCTAAACCCTAAACCTTAGGCCCTAAACCCTAAACCCTAGGCCCTAAACCCTAGGCCCTAAACCCAAAACCCTAGGCTCTGAACCCTAAACCCTAGTCCCTAAACCCTAGACACGACACACCGCAAAACCTCAATCTGGAAGCTCTGGACTGAAAGGCTCCGGACTACAACATGTCGGTTTAGGGTTTAGGGGTTTGGGGTTTAGGGTTTAGGGTTTAGGCGGTTGAAGCAGGGTTTAGGTTTTAGGTGTGTAGGCTTATAGGGTTTAAGGATTTGGGATGTAAGGTTTAGGGTATTAGTATATAGGGTATAGGGCTTAGGGATTTTGATTTAGGACGTCGGGTTTAGGATTTGGCGAAGATCCAGAATCGACTGCTCCTGAAACCCCTGAAGGCAAAAAGTTGGGGACCACCTGGAAGCACGTAATCAAGACCACAAGGACGGGATATCCCGCTATCCCCTCCTTTATAACGGTGGCTTGTTGGCTCCTGGAAAGTCATCCAAATCCTACAGCCGAACTTGTTCGTGAACTCTCAAACAAGCTGACCACCAGCCCTAAACCTTAAACTCCGAACCATGCAGGGCCCCTGCGGTGAGTCGCCAGGTCTGGGGAAGAGGCATTCTCCTGGAGGTTTCAGGTTCAGGATTGTATGCTGTTGGGTTATGGCTCAGTTTGGGGTGGGCTTTCCCACGAGTCCATGCACCTTAACTATACAAAGTTTGGCCAGAAGTCTATGCAGGAGCTTCTTCAGGTTAAAGTAGGTGCTCTATTCTTATATAGGTAGCTGGACACTAAACCCTGAACTCTAAACCCTAGAACCCCAAACCCTAAACCCTAAACCCCCAAACCGTATAGATCTCTTATAGAAACCCTATAAGAACCCTATAGATCCCTTTAAAGGAACCCTAAACCTTAGGCCCTACAACCAAACACCCTGCAACTCCGAATCAAGCCCTGGACCGTCCACCACCGGCTTGGGGTGTAGGGCTAGGAACTTAAAAGCATTAGGGTTTAGGGTTCCTTAAAGGGTTCTATAAGGGTTCCTTAAAGGGTTCTATAAGGAATTAGGGTTTGGGGTTTAAGGTTTTTTTGGTACACTTCTCTATTTTTGGGTTTTAGAGTTTGGGGTTTAGGGTTTCTGATTTCAAAGGGGTTCAGGTTTAGGGTTTAGGGTTTCGAACTTAACGGGTGGGGGTTTCAGGGTCGCGATTCGCTGGGCTAAGGCACCACCAGACTAGCAGTGTGGTTTCGAATCTACACACAAACTCACCTGCCCGAACCATCTCATAAAATTAGGAGAAAAGTGTTCACACTATCCCTTGATAAAACAAAACCCGTTTGACATCTTTTTGCCGTTCACTGCAAGCCAAGATGCTACTTCACTGTAACGACTAGTTGACAAACCTAAACCCTAAACCCCTACAACCCATAAAACCCCTAAACCCGCCACGTTGTTCGCAGACGCTTTGGCTCAAGAACTTCTCACGGGCACATCCGACCCGCCTCTTTGTTACAAAGACTTTCGGCCTACTTGAAACAATGCAAAAGCAGGTTTAGGGTTTAAGAGTTTAAGGGTTTAGGGGTTTGGGGTCTAGGAACCTCGGGTTTAGGGTTTCGAGGTTCGGATCTTTGGGGTTTAGGGTGTGAACGGTAGTTGTTGCGAGAGCAAACAAACAACGACGAATCCTAAAGGCCAGCCCACTGCCCAGTCCAGTCCAGTCCAGTCCAGTCCAGCGCAGCCAGCCCAGCCCCGGAGTGACAGATGGACCGAAAAGCCCTAAATATCCCTAGGGTTTCAATATACAATTGAGAAAGAAGGAAGGTTTAGGGTATACAGGTTTAGGGCTAAATATTGATATTGGTCGGGTTGGTAGCAGGACTGCAAAAGGACTCTGTGCCTGGACAGGGCAGTGAATCGCAGGCGCACACACACAGCTACCTGTGACGTTGGAAGGTTTACAGGGTTTCATGCCCTAAACCGTAAACCCTAAACCCTACAAGGGTGTCGGCGACTTGAGGAGCATTTTGAGAGGCCTCTTCGCCTGCCTTCTACCCCAAACCGCAAACCTTAAACCCCAAACTCTGCCTTCCCTAAGCCCAAAACCTCAAACCCTAAAGCCTACCTACCCGCTAAACCCTAACCCCTGAATCCCCAAAACCAGAAGGACGGAAATCCACCTCGCCTTCGGCTGTCCTCAGCTTCTCGATGCGAAGGATCGCCAAGCCTCTCTGAGCTCGGATGCTTTTGGCAGTTCTGGAAAGGCACCTGGGGTTACAGTTCAAGTAAAGGTTAAGGTTTTCGCGTTTAGGGTTTCAGGGCTTCAGGGATTTTAGAGTGTAGGGGTACTTGTGGGATCACAAGAGTCCTGGAGGGTCATTGGCCCCTCAAGGGTCCATGCACCCAAACAGTAGATACTTTGGCCTACAAGTTGTTTGGGGCCAAAGCATATACTGTTACTGTTTGGGTACATGGACCCTTAGGAGGGTGGTGTACGGCGGTTCTGCATGTTCCTGCAGCACTTTAGGGATTACGTGTTCAGAGCGTACTTCGGCCAGTAGAGCGCTCCGCAAGTAAGTCGAGATATACAGCGGTTGATCATGTTGCGAGGAACTAAACGTGAGTACATAGATTTCCCAAAATTGAGAATTGAAACTGCGGGTTATGAAATGATCATGCATTCATCAAGTGTCCCGGGAACTCATGCCAGACTAGGCAAGAGTCCTCTTGGTTCGCTTTGAAAGCCAACCTCATGCAACGACGCCAAGGACTGGTTCTCGTGGCATATGGATCCATAGCCCTGCAAGATCTCGTCGAAAACTCTTCCGGCTTGCTGGGAAGATATTCTCCAGGTCTCCGAGGCCGTCGTGGCCGCAAAATTTCGCATCGATTTTCCAGGAGGTCCTCGTTTCGGTACCGGCAAGGTGACTGAGGGGATTACACGAAGCCTGAACCCTAAACCTTAAATTAAACCCTATCTTGGCCCCAAGTAACCTACGATTTCAATCTTGATGATTATATTTTGTTTGCAGAAGTCCGTATATTGGTAGCCTGTCACCCAAGCCAAGGTTCGGTCCCCGGCCCACCGGCTCAAAATGTCGCGATTTCCCCCCACCGGTCGGGTATAGCTACTTGTGCAGCTGTCTTGCTTGTAGGTCGGATTCACATTCCTGGTCTGAGCCCCAGGATAAGGACTTCGGGGCCCCGGAAAACGAATACCGGACAGCAAACACATGAGGCACCGTCCAAACGTCGAAAGATCATGAAAGATCCCTTGATCACCCTCAACTATACAGGGGGATCCAACAGTACAAGGATCATGCACACCGCGAAAATCTACAACACCCTGAAGAAACATAGAAGACCCTGTAAACCCCTTTACCAAAACATCTCAGAACAATATCGGCAACAGCATCACCCCCACCCCTTCCAATTCAGAAAAGTAATATCTGCACTACCTATAGTCTCCATTGTAGGTCCTTTTTGTTGTTGTTTACCGTAATTCTACTTATCAGACCCTAAACCCTAAATCTTAAACCCTAAACCTTGGTTCCTTCACAACCTAAACCCTAAACCCTAAACAGGAACCACAAGGGAGACGATAGGGACTTTTTAGGGCTCAAGGTTGTCGGCTTTCTAAAGTCTGCGGGTTTCCCAAAGGGTCCATGTAGTACCTCTTCAAGGGTTCCTTTAAGGGTTCCTAAAACACTTCCTAGAAGGGGTCTATATAAGGGTACCATAAGGGTTTAGGATTTAGGGTTTACGGGCTCATGTACCTGTACAGTGTATAGTATATATACTTTGGCCTTAAAGTAGTCCCTATTTAGGTACTTTAGGGCCCAAGTATCTACTATATTTAGGCACATGGTTCCTTAGGGTTTTGCATCTTCAACGTTAAGGTCGCAGGGTTTAGGGTCTGAGGATCTTCCGGGTCTAGGGTTTATTTAGGGTTTTAGGGTTTTTAGGATTTCAAGCCTTCGTCGGTTTAGGGTTTAGGGTTTAGGGTCTATAGGGTTTAGGATCTGGGGTTTAGGGTTTAGGGTTTTAGGGTTTTTAGGATTTCAAGCCTTCGTCGGAGGGGTTGTTGCACCAAGGGCCCACGCCGTCCTTGATCACCTGCAGCAGTGGGGGTTTCGGGTTTAGGGTCTACGTTTAGCAGAGGCCATAAATTTGGAACCCCCAGAGACTCCGAAACCCGAATTTGGAGCAATTTTACATTTAAACCATCTAGAAGGCTCCTTGATAGCATTTAAGTCTGATTCCTAATCCGAAAATCAGAAGCCTGTAGAATCTTGAGAAAACCCCGTTAATCGATTGTAAACCACTGACCCTAAACCCTAAACCCTAAACCCGGAGGGGTTGAGGATGGTATAGGATTCTCTGGGTCCGCGTTGGGGCTTCTGAGTTTCAGACTCGAGGGTTACTAAACTTCTGCAAGTGCTGCGAGCTTTAGGGTTTAGGGTTTAGGGTTTAGGGATTCAAACCCCAAAGACCATACCTGCAATGGTTTCTGGCATCTTGGGAATAGCTGAGAACAAGCAGCCCAATATTTGTGCAATTGGAGCCCCGCGGAAACATGGCGCTGGTGGGATTTGGGACCATCGTCGTACAGCCACAAAACAAATACAAAACCTGAAACACTGTAGCTGCTGCCATGATGTCACCTTGACAGTTTAGGGTTTAGCTTTTGGCGCCCTCCGGCAAGATTCTTCCAGCGACCTCCTTTACGATCTCGCCGGAGCCCTTTGTGAAGGAGCAGTCCTATCAGCTGCCCTACGACAGGACCTACAAAGAGTTGGTCTACTTCTTAGTGGATCAGTGGACTCAGGTACGGCATAATACAGGTGACCATAGTTTGTAGTCCTTAAAGCCCAACTACGGTTACAATACTAAGTCCCCTGATCCTGCAACTAGGGCTCAACTTCTTCTATACCCTAAACCCTACAGTAATCCCCATAAAGTTGGAAACCGGTTGAAGGCCAAATAGTGCTGGGATTCCCTATACATTACTCTTAAGGATTGAGGCTATGGGGTTTCCAACTTTTGGGCTTCTACTGTAAACCATAGGTTTCTACAATGGTTCTGGGTTTGCACGTGAAGGGTTCAGGATTTGAAGGCCTTGGGGGTGCCTTCAAGGGATCCTCTCGGCTTCAGGATAAGGAGGGGGGGGGGGGGCGTTCAAGGGCTCCTTTAAAGGTTCCTTTACCCTTAGGCTCTAAGGACTCATATTTTAAGGCTTTTGGGCCCAAAGACCATACTATATATGGCTTTTGGGCTATTTTGAGCCTTAGGGTTAAGGATCCCCGTAAGGGTTCCTTTGAGATTTGGGTTTAGGGTCTAAGGTTTAGGGTTTGGGGATCTATAAGGTACTGTAAGGGTTCTGTGGTTTAGGGTTTAGGGTTCTTTGGTTTAGGGTTTAGGTTCTTTGGCCTTTGGGGCACTGCGTTTTGCTTGCATTGCTTGTGTTCTAGGTTCGAGCAACTGTGGGTTTTCGGGGTCAGTACGGTTCAGAAATTACAGAAGCCCTGCAACTTCAGCCTAGTTCCCTAAGGGTCCAAAGGACCCAATAATTAGGTACTTGGGTTTAGGATAGTAGTTATGTAGCTCAATATTTTGGCGAGCATATGATTATTAGGTACTCGGGCCCTTAGGGTTTTACCGTGCAGTTAGATGCTTCATTCACGCACCCTTTCGGTAGGGTTTCAGGTTGTATCTTGGCTAGGTTGTAACATCATAGGGGTTCCAGGGTTGACACGGGGATTTTAAGCTTGGTGGGGGCATGATTACTGTTCATCAATATCGACTCGAAAGTCAATGTTCGTCAGCTACTACTCTTGCCAGCCCCTCACCACCCCGAAACCTGACAACATTCACCCCTAACACTCGCTAGCTATTATCTCTGCAATGTAGGGGCCTTAATCATCATTAGAACAGGCGTTTGGGGCATAATATATTATAATTACCAAAGAAGAAGGAACACCCCAAAATAGTATAGGAATTTGTTAATTAAGGCTCCCATAGTACCCTCTACCCGAACCCTAGACCTTAAAACCTAGACCCAAACCAGTCCTTCGTGACGAAGATCTGAAGCAAGCCAACCTGCAACCGTCTCTCCGGTCGGGTTTAGGGTTTAGGGTTTGGTCCTAAGAACCTATATGGGGGAAAATTACCCAAACCATAGTAGCCATTAGTACTACAAAGACTGGCGTGTGCCACCAAACAGACCATATAGTACAAGAGGTCCAGAGGGACCATGTTGGCTCCACACTCTTCTCCAAGGGCATCATCTTTGCCGCTCTCAAGACATGGACTTCTAAGTGGTCCACTGAGTCCTTCCTGTTGAGCTTGACCACTGTCTGCCCACAGTCTGAAGTGGCTGGGACAACCAACGGGTACGCCTGAGAAATGGCATACTCATCTCCGTGTCCCCTGGAAGCGCTAGCTTGAGCACAAAGCCTGGAGCCGTGGGATCTTGATAGACAAACCTGCTCTTGCCAAACCCCAACCTCGGGGTCCAAACTGCTGGGAAGGAGCGATCCTCACCAAATTGTGACCAACAGCTCCTGCGGCATGTAGTGGAACAGGTGGGTGGGCCGTTTTTGGCACGGCTGAGCTGGGCCCAAGAAGGCCACCTTGATCGTCTGATCTCCCCTCTTCGGCTCATCAGCGAAGGGCCTTACCAAGAGCCAGGCTGGATCGAACACGTTCTACGTACCACACAGGCTAGACGTACTTAGGACCCTCTGTGACAGTATAAGCAACGATCAGAGGAGAAGTTCCGCTTTTAAACGGTTCCTTGTTTGGTTTAGGGTTTAGGGTTTAGGGTCCTTCTTTAAAGGCTAAGTTGTGGGTTTCGGGGTTTGAAGCACTCTTATCAGGGTTACTGGAAGGGCTACTCTTGGGGTTCGTAGCAACGCAAAGCTGCATGAAGGAGCCCTGGCTTAGGGTTTTGAATCTGCACGGTTTGTAGGAGTCGAGGGTTTACGGTTTTCGAGTTTAGGGTGTACCCTTCCCTGCACCGCCAAAAAGCCCATATCGCCCGATTCAGCAGCGGAAACCAAGACCCCAAAACATGCAGTACTCACGAATACCTCGCAACATACGAAAACCCCCGCTAAACCCTAAACCCTAGCCCTAGACCTTATATGGACCTTACAAAAAGCACCGTACCGCAAGAAGCTGCAGCCTTGACCTCAGCGCCGCTACATTCTGAAGGGGTAAGCCGTTGAACCCCTGATTTGTTGGTCCAGGGTGTAGGATGTGCGACACTCTTAAACCCGGTCCAACCCTAGAAGCAGCCAGGAGCTCCAACCGACATTCCCGTGGTTTCAGCCCTGGGCGCTCAGCAGAAGGCCTCAATCACTGCCACGGCCTCCGGCCCATGCTGCACGATGGCGGGTGCCTCGGTTGGAGGCTTTCTGAGCCATTTTTAATGGTCCGACAAGCTTCTTGTTGAGCGTCCCAGATGATCCAGTATATGAAGGTTATGTACAAGGGTTCTGTCGGGATTCTAGGGTCCAGGGTTTCAGGTTCCAGGGTTGTGGCTTCAGGATTTAGGGGCTTTAGGATTCAAGGCTTAGGGTTCATTGCGGTCGGAGCTGGGTAGTTCTTAAAATTAGGGTCTGCTTCTAGATCCCCCCAAATGGTAACTCCACCCTTGTAGAAGAAGGACAATTCAGAGAACTACCCAGCTTGGGTTCTAGGCTACTTAGAGGACCATGGTACTTAGTGACTAAGGTTGTAATTAAGGTAACTGTACTTGTAACTGCTTATAATCCTAGTTAGGGTACTTGTAACCTTACTTACTAAGTCCCATAACCCTCCAAGTGAAAGCATGGCATGAAGTGGTGGGAACCAGCTTGTGGGGCGTCGCCGATAGCGACTAATCCACAGTCTTGCAACAGTCGCATGAGCTCCGTAACCCTAAGGGTTCCTTTAAGGGTTCCTTACGGGTACCATACGGGTTCTATCATGGTCCTACAGGGTTTAGGGTCCTGGGTGTAAGGGTCAATGTACACAAATAGTGTAAACTTTGGCCTTAAAAGAACTCCATACATTGGTACTTTGGCCAGTATATGCTATTCGGGAACATGGATCTCTGGGGTAAGGACCCAACTACGGCTTGTGGGGCCGCATTGCCAACCTTGGTTGAGCAGCCGGCCCTTGCGAAACAAAAGCAGGGATGGGGCTTTCGGGTGTATACGAAGATGTCGGTTATCTGTCTCGGCAAAGAAGTTCAAGGATGAAACGATGCTGGCATCGGTGACATTGTCAAACAGTGGTGTGGCACCCGATCTCCAATCCGCCTCTGTCGAGGGCAGTAGCGTTCAGGGTTTAGGGTGTAATCAAGGTTCAGCACTGGCAAGGAGAGGTGCGAGACTGTTCAAGGTCCGGGACAAAGTGGTGCGCTGTCCGGAAAGTGCGCAGCCCACAAGAAGCATCAAGAATGGCAAGGGCCATTGTCAGGCTCCAAATTTTTGGACCCAAAAATGTACCTAAACAAGAACCAGAAGGTTGGGATATCCCATAAGCCCCTTCATAAATAAAGCCATGAGGTAGGGATATCCTACCCAGAAGTTTGTGTTTGGGTCCTTTTCTGGAACCCGAGAGTTTTGCCAGCCCACACAAACTATTATGCCATATGAAAGGTTTAGGGTTTATAGGGTTTAGGGTTTATAGGGTTTAGGGTTTAGGGTTTACAAAACCCGACTACATAGAACCCTCCTTTCGACACCCTAAACCCTGTGTGCGGTAGAGACCCTATGAGCGCTCCCCCATCTGCAGCTCGGCCACCTTCTCTGGAAAGATCTTGCCGAGGGTCGTCGTGGTAGAGACCTCGGAGTTTTGGTTGAGGGCTCAGGGCCTTAACGGCCTTCAGGGTGTAAAAGTCCGGGTTTAGGGTTTACTATAGGGGCCCTAATAATTAGAAATTAGAATAGGGTTGTGGGCCCATTCTACTATAATTAGAATAGAGAACCCCCAGAATAGTATTGGTAACAAATTTAGGCCCCTACATTCTACTTGTAATGATCCCTCTATAGCCTAAGGAGTGGAGGTGTGGGGCTTGCGGGTTTGAAGTTCTGAGGTCAAGCAGCTTCGCCTCTTGTTAAGCTTGTGGCCCAGGCCTGGGAGTTAGCTCTTGCGGGGGTTTAGGGGGTTTAGGGTTTAGGGGTTAGGGTTTAGGGCTTAGGGTTTAGGGGTTAGGGTTTAGGGTTTAGGGGTTTAGGGGTTTAGGGGTTTAGGGTTTAGGGTTTAGGGTTTCGGAGGGTGTGGGCTTTACTGCCTTGTTCGGAAGTTTGCTGCAGCAAATTATAGGGAGGTTTAGGATGCTGCTGTTGGGCTTCTTACTTTTGTGCCCTCGAACTCATACCGTGCACCGGAATTTGGCCAGCTACAGACAAGAGTGGTCCTTAGTGAAACCCTTAATGTCAAGCAAACCCCAACGCTGAAAATTGCATTCAAAACCACGATCTCCCTTAAGTAGGATTCAAGACAGTACTTTACGGGATCCGCACGGGTGCCATACAAGGGATTCTCAATCCCAGCTTCCAAGTCAACAGAAGTACTAAGTCCGTCTGCAACTTGAAAGGGTCGAAGTACCTGTGATATTCTCTCTCACACACACACCAAAGCAGCAACCTAGAGTTAAGGTTTACTGTCAGGATCGTTGGACTTGTCAGGATCGTTGGACTTAGCAACTAGGGTTATAATGAATGTAACTATACTTATAATTCCTTATAACCCCACTTAAGGTACTTATAGCCACTGCTTACTAAGTCCCATGATCCTCCAAGTAGGGTCTAGTGTGTAAGGGTTAATCATAGAGTTTAATTATGGTTTGGGATGGGTTTAAATGTACAACTGCCCGAAACCCAACCCAAATACCTAATTATCTAAGATATAACATCTGGTAGTCCAGGGACCCGTCCACTTGGCCACGGCGCAATGGCCGCAGTAGCTCGTTCAGCAAGCTCGGAAGCACCTGTTAGATCTTACCAGCAGGTGGATAGATAAACACTACTACGTTCCTGAGTAGCCCCATTATCATAAGGGTGCCTATTTCCCACTAACTAATCGGTTTTAATAGGGGGGCCTTAAAATAAAAGGGCAAAAGGGTACCACTCAGGAACCTAGCCTACATCGGACTGCGGACTCAGGCCGGTAGCCACCGCTCACATATTGAAAATAAAGGTTTTCCCACTCCTTTCCAGCCGGCAGCTGCTTTGAGAATCGAATACAGGGGGAGGTCGCCATTTCAAGCTGAATGAGAGGGAAACTGCAAAATGGGTTCTTGCCCGATCATGCGAGGCTATTCACGCTACGCTTAGCGCAACACCTCGCTGGGGAAGCTGCACTCTATAGTTTCCGCTAAATGTTGTTGAGCCGGCGTGCGGGAAAATTCAACCCTAAACCCTAAACCCCTAAACCCTAAACCCGAAACCCTAAATCCCTAAAAATGCGCTGGTGCCCGATCGTTCGAAGAATTTACTGCGCTTAGCGCAGCCTCTCGCTAATCTACACAGACATTTCTTCCGCTTCAGAACCCTAAACCCTAAACCCTAAAGTGCTCGACCGGCTTGGGGGATGGCTCGGCATCACCTTCATTGGGATCCCCTCGCCCGCGCTTGAGCACGAAAAACAAAACAAAGCAATAAAGGCCGCCGATGACCAAGACTGCAACGACACCGACGACGATGGCGTATGCTGGGATGTTTTCATCCGTTTCTTCCTCCCTGAAAAGATCAGCTGCCTGTGTCGAGTTCGACAGCGATGGCGTCGAAGAAGACGTAGTCGAAGCAGACGTTGTCCAAGAAATTGTCCAAGACGACGTGGTGCTTGACATGAGTAAGGATGATGTCGAGGTTCTTGAGGTGGCCGACTGGAAGGAGGACCACGTTGAGGTTCTCGAAGTAGTTGTCGTCGCCGTAGACGTAGTAGTCTCGACAAGCCTCACAGATATGAAACTTCGTGAGTCCCTTGCCACGGAATAGGCGTAATTCTCCGCGACCCTCACCCGTCGGATATTATCCCGAATCAAGAGCGGTTGTGGAGGAGAAGGAGCCAGCAATGGCTAGTTCGGCAGGGTCACTGATGTTGACCATAGTAAAGCCGTCTGCTCTGGAAACAATGAAGATGTCGCCGAACACAGCTAGGCTGCCCACCATATCAAACTCGTTGTCTGTGACGGTGCCAACGACTGTAAGGTTGCTGGGCTGCGTGATGTTGACAGCAAGCACACCCTGTAGGAGCCACGAATACACAATCCCAATCCCCTGATATGGCGATGTCCTGAAGATTGGCGAAGCGGACCGAGTCTTGGACAATGCCTGCAAGGGTGAGGTTTCTCGGATCGGTGAGGTCCAGGATAGCCAAGACCTTGTTGAATGCTGACGTGACATATGCTAAGTTCCCACGAAGCGTCATGCGATTAACTGGTCCGAGTTGTGCGTCTTCGAAGACACTGGCAATGGTGAGATTGCCAATCTGCGATGCTGACAACCACGACACCGCCACTGATGGATCCTAAGGAGACGTACTTGGAGGATCATGGGACTTAGTAAGTACGGTTAAAAGTACCCTAAGCGGGGTTACAAGTGTAGTTACCATAATTATAACCCCATGCAGTTACTAAGTCCCATGATCCTCTAAGTAGGCGTAGTCCCCGGCAATCTCAATGTCACTAGCCTGCGCAAGTCGACTATCTTGCAGGACGCAGGTGCGACGGTGAGTTTGGCAGGGTCGGCGATGGAGACCTTAATTTAAATCATATTAAGGATCCTACTATAGTTTAAGGTATATTCCTTAATTCAGGGATTTTGGAAGGTCTGGGTACAGTTGGCCTGAAGTTATGGTAAAACTTGTGATCTTTATAGGCTCGGCTCGGAGGGCATCAACTAAACCGGGGTCGTAAAGGAAATCACGATATGGGAAAGCATGCCGCTGGTCGTGAGTGCGACGGTCGCAATACATGATCATGACAACAGCGAGTGAGTAGCCAACTCTAGCCAATCGAAACGTTATCGGAGATTCCGCAGCTATCATAATCGGGTGTCATGTTCGCTCTGATTGCTAGGATTGGTTTGGGTCTTCAATATTATTCTGGGTTTTCTCGGCCAAATCTGAAACCTAGTTATGGAGTCGGTCGTGAGGGTCCATGTGAAATACATGACCATGCCGAAAGCACAGCCCAGTGTTTCATTTACTTTCCGACCATGGTACACCAGGGGGTGATGACATAAGCGTAGTCGCCGGCGACCTCAATGAGATCTGCGTTAATCAGTTCCATGGCTGCGATGTGTCCAACCATTTTCGGATCATCTGGGTTGGCGACGCTGAGCGCTGTCACGGAAGCCGACTGGATGACATAATTAGGCGTGGTCGTCCGCGATCGCAAAGTCTCGGGGCCTTTCGAAACCCCCATTGCCACTTGGGTCATGGATAAAGTCCACAACGGCAAGGTTGGTGTTCTCGGATTTAGTGAGGGCTGCCAACCCAGCTTGACCGGATGAAGTTGGCACGTAGATGCGGTCGACGTCTCCAGCTGCAGCAATCATGCCCTCCGCTCTCACGAACGCCGCACTGCTGTCGAAGGACTCTGCAATGCTGATGTTGGGTCCGAAATGTTGATGATCTTCCACAAGCCAGCCTGCCAATCAGAGAGAACATAGGCGAACTCTCCCACAATTGCTATGTCCCCCGGTCTGTTAAAGAGGTTGTAATCTATGATGGAACTCGCGATGGTGATGTTATAGGGGTCGGCAATGTGGACTGCCGTTACACCTGCATACCCGACCACGAAGATGTGGTCGCTGGCGAGGACGATGCCCATGGCCTCGTCGAGATATACCGAATCCTCAATGAAGGATGCGATGGTCACATTGAAGGGGTCAGCAATGTTGAGCACCGTGACATGGTCATCTGCGGCAACGTAAAGGAAGTGCCCGACGATCACCATGCCTGCAGCCTCCTCGAGAAGATTTCCGTCTTGGGTGACACCTACGGCGGTGACGTTGTAGGGTCGGCAATATCGAAGACTTTGACAAGGTCAACGTTGTAGCCGGACACATAGGCATAGTGACCTGCGAAAACAATGGACCCCGCATTGTCCAGTTCATCTCCTCGCCAGTGGTTAACGTAATGGCGAGGTTGCTGGGGTCGGCGATACTCACCACTGTCAGCATTCCGGTGCTACCCCCCAAAACGTAGGCGTAGTTGCCGGAGATGCCAAGACGACAAGGCCTGTAAAACTTGGTTTCGTCCTTGATGCCGCTCACGGCTACAAGGCTTGCTGGGTTGCTGATGTTGACCGCGGTGATGCCTTCATCCGTGCCGGTAACAAAAGCAAAGTCACCCTTGATCTCCACACCGCAGGCACCCCTGAGAAAGGACCGCGGTATGACGGTGCCCACAATCGACTGCTTGGCGGCACCTGAAATCACCGACAACAGCGCGAGGAAGGAGATTGCCATGGCGCTATGCAGGTGCTGCTTGTGGCGGCAGTCAAGAAATTGATCCGGCGCTGCATAGTGGTGGCTGCATTCGCTCTTGGATTTGGTCGGGACACTAGCTGAGAAGGTGAGTGCGCAGCTAACACACTGCCAGCTACCCGGCTCGCGACTCCTGCAGCAAACGTAAGTACTGTCCTCCAAAGTGCGGGGATTCTTGCACCTCACCGACACCATGCTCGGTCTCATCCACGACCTGGCACAAACAGATCGACACTTTTAATTAAGGGACATGTGCTGACAGCTGTACCCAGCACGACGAGACACCGTACACTCATAGTCGGTTTTAGGTACACTGCATGGTCCCCACTGCCAACACTGCCGGCGCAGGCATACTCGTAGTCTTGCTTCGCGTCCAGCAGCGAGCTGTCCTGCCGGCTGCCCCAACGAACTACGGGCTACCCCTGAAACCTCTGCCCCCTGCAACCCCTTAAGGCCGCGAAGCCCTAAACCTTCGCCACCCTACTTACCTTTGGTTAGTAGGGAATGGAGGAATGGTAGTAATAGTAGTTATAATTGTACCCCATTCCTCCATTCCCTACTAGCCAAACGTAAGTAAGCCCTTGCCCGAAGACTCAAGCCCTACACACCCAGCAACGCAGAAAGCCATAGACTCCTAAAGCTCGACGACCGCATTAACCGGAAAAGCAGTGGGCAGTGAGCAGTAAGGAGGAAGTAGTAAGGAGAACGGAGTATATAGTAAGTGGCAAGTAGTAAGTAGTAACTAGTTCTAGTAATTAACGTTTGGCATCTTAGGCTTTCTAAGGCTGAGGTGTTCAAGGACGTTATGCTTGAGGATTGTATGGTAAAGACAGATATGTGAAGCCATCCCCCGCTTCGTTGTTCTCTCAGTAGTACAGCCGTCCACTTCCCCGTGGCGTAACAATTACTACTATTCATGTCCCGCCCCGCTCAGGGTGAAGAAGCCGGAATCTAGCTCGATATCTCCATGCATGAGTCATCTACTAGATAGATCACCATGCGAGCCAGTGCCAGCAAATCAGATTGCCACTCTGAGTCACCTGCACTCACTAGACCCTAAACCATAAACCCTAAACCCCATCCTGTTATATCCTGTTGCTTGGGATCTCTATATAGCCCGGAAGGGAAGGAAAGCTTCGAGGTGGGGTTTAGGGTTGTCTAGGATTTACATGATTTATAAGGATTCAGGGTTCAGGGTTTAGGTTTCGAAAATTGAAAACAATGCCATTAACGTTAAACTCCTAACCTTAGACACCCCTGCTGCCGCATAGTACGTGAACCTCCCCGCACGCGGTCCTCTCGCAGAACCACTGCATAGCGGAGCTTGACCTGGAAAGGCAAAGGGTGTGCCCCAATTTTGACCAGGCGAAAAGCCCTATGACGCGTGTTGGCTGGAGGGCTTTTGCTTTGGGTGGGAGCGGGGTTCAAGGGTTTCAGATTTACACGAGCTCTGGAAGGGTTCTAATTATAGGGGTTCAATCAAACCCTCAACCCCAAACCCCAAACCCTAAACCCAAACCCTAAACCTAAACCCCAAACCCTAAACCCTGCGGAGGCATTGGTTAACGAGCCCCAAACCATGAGTTGAGGTCCACACCCTGACGAACTCGGCAACGGTTTAGGGCTTCGGGTTTCGAACACCCTGGATTATGTTGTCGGGTTGGGGACTGCGGGTAGGATCGCCGCTACGCCTGTAAGATCCACTCGAACTCCGCTAAATCCTGAAACCAATCCAGAACGAACCTGACCTGGCGAAGATAGCTCACAGTTTCGGGACTGGGGTTCATGATTTAGGTTTAGGGTTGAGCGTTTACGGTTCAGGAGTTTGAGGTTTAGGATTTGCTACGAGTATCCGGTTTAGGGTTTGCTCATACACGGAGTTGAGGGTTAAGGTGCTATTTCAGGCTTTAGGGTTTACGTTTTGGGTTTCGGCTCCCAACTAGCAAGCTTAACCCTGAACCCGTACCCCTTCCACCAAAGATCAAGTACAAATGCAGACCAAACTCAAACCCCTGTACACCTCGTTTTTGTCGCCACCCGAAAACCTAAAACTCCGCATTAAACCCCTCATAAAAAAAAACGATAAGACTTTCAGATCCCCTTAACCCTAAACCCTAACGAACCTTGCCGTGCTCAAGAGGTTTGCCTGCCATCCAAAGCAAAAGGTCGGGGTAAGGGCTTGATCTAGGTATCTAGGGGCCTCTATCATCAATCAGAACTGTAATAACACTGTAATAGGGCTTTGGGGTATCCTATGCAATTAGGAACTCTAAAGAAGACGTACTTTTGGTGACTATTCAGGCTTGTACATTTCGCTTTGGGGTTCGGGCTTGACGGTTTAGCATCAGTGGAAACCGACCGCCCTATACAAAACAACAACGAGGCACCGCCGGCTTCTGCGGCCCGGGAAACCGCCCCTTCCAGTCGGTACTTAGAGGATCATGGGACTTAGTAACTAGGGTTATAATTAAAGGTAACTATACTTATAATTACTTATAACCCCACTTAGGGTACTTATAACCTTACTTACTAAGTCCCATGATCCTCCAGGTAGTAACAGCAAATTTAAAGGGACTTCCTGAGGTTGCTGCTATGACATGATGGTGCTCGTGACGATGTTCGGGTTTGTGGTGATGGCGAGTTACCCTAAGGACCCGAGTACCTAATAATCATATACTCTCCTAAATATTGAGCTACATAACTACTATCCTAAACCCAAGTACCTAATTATTGGGTCCTTTGGACCCTTAGGGTTAAGGCTTTAGAGTTTTCGCGTCCAAGGCCTAGGCTTGAAAAGAATACGACATGAATATCTCACCTTAAAGCTGGTGCCAGATAGAATAGGCAACACTCAAGTGCGTGATGTCTGGGAAAGTCGACGATGCTGAGGCACGCAAGAGTCCCCGCACCTGTCCCAAGTAAGATACGCTGTGAGGGCCGCTTAGTGTTCTTGCCTGTCCGGTTTTCTCGGGCTTAAAGCCAAGCTGAAACTTGGGGGCTGTGAACGGATCGTATTGCCGCAAATAGGTCGAACGAGGCTATCTACTTGACTACATTACGACGATGTCAACTATGTCGTAATTATTCGCCAGCGAACATCTGACAAAGATTGAACGGAAATGCGATGACTGAAAGTGTAGGGTTTCTGCTAAGTTCCGGGACAGGAATATACCGTAGGGCCTAAAACCGCGCAGCAGAAACACCCTGAACCATGAAACCCTTATCCCTAAACCTAAAAACTCCCAATAAAAAGCATGCTGGAGAGACGATGGCCAACACCCTCCTCAATCGTTATGACCTGGTCCATCAAGGCGTGGGGGGGGATTTTGGTTCTACAGTTTTTTTTTGCTTTTTTTTTGGGGGGGGGCGGAGGATGTCTGCTTCTTGGGAGCTTAGGCAGGGTTTAGGGTTTAGGGTTGCCATACTATTTTGGGGGTAGAGTAAATAAGGTTACATGGTCTAGGGCTATAGCGTGATATGGTTTCAAGTTAAAGGACCTAGTGTTGTAGGCTACAGGCTTTAGGGGTTCGGAGCTTACCCCAAGGGTCCAAGTACCCAATAATCATATACTCTCCAAACCCTAACCTACATAACTACTACGTATCCTAAAACCGAGTACCTAATTATTGGGTCCTTTGGACCCTTGGGGTTAGGGACATTGCAGCCAAAGCAAACTAACGGCAATTCGCATGAGGATCAAGCCTGAGTTTCCGGAACGGACACTTTCACTCGTCAATGTTCCCAGACCTTCCAAAATCCCTTAATTAAGGAATATACCTTAAATAGTAGGATCCTTAATGTGATTTAAGGTATGTTCCTTAATTAAGGGTTTTTGGAAGGTCTGGGTTAAATATGCCGGGCAGAAAAGTTTATTCAAGTTTGGCGTAAACCTATATACGTGTTGTAGGAGCAAAGGCGTTATAGGGTTTGGATGTTGGGAGTAAAATGAGCCCTGCAGTAATGCTGCAGCTATGGAAAAAGCTTCGGTTGGTTTTGGGATTGTGCCTCGCAGCTATGGGTCCTGGGTGCGCAGGTTTGGCTAGCAGCTGAACGCTAGGCTTCTACGGCCAAAACTTCAAAACTGTCTCCCTTACATACCTCAGGGTTTAGGGTTTAGGGCCATATAGTATATACTTGGGCTTGAAAGAAGTTCCTATAAAGTTCAACCCATAGGTATACCATATGGGTACATACATAGAGCCTTTGGGCAACCCTAAACCCTGAACCCTGAACATTAACCCAGAGGCTCCATATATAGTACCATTATGGAATTAGGGCCCAAAAGACCATCCATAATATGGCTTTGGGGACCTAATTCCATAATGGTAGTATATGTGGAGCCTCTAGGTAATTAAGCCCCAAACCCGAATCCCGAAGCTCTGAACGGAACTTTTAGATCCCACTGTGCCAGGCTCTGCTGATATGTGTTCGGTTTGGGGCATAGGGCTTGGGGGTTTAGGGGTTTAGGGTTTAGCTTCGTTCTTTTCGGGAGCTCCGGGCCTTGGATTTAGGGGTTTACGGTTTAGGGTTGAGGGGTTTAGGGGTTTAGGGTTTAGGGATTTAGGGTTCAGGGGTTTAGGGTTTAGGGTTGCATGTTGGGGCCGAGGATTCAGGTCTTCAAGCTTCTTGTCTGTCGTGTAGAGTTCAGGGTATAGAGTGTAGGGTTTGGAAGTTTGAGGCTTGGGGGTTAGAGTTAGGAGTTAAGGGTTTGGAGCTGAAGGCTGCGATAGTGTCCGTGATTCAGGGTTTTGGGGACGTATAGGTGTTCATATTTTAGGCGGTTAAAACAACAGCATGCTCGCTCTTGAGATATTATGGGTAGGGTTTGGCATCTATGCCTTCGAAACCATTAGGGCTTCAGAAACACAGTCCCTATTCCCACTAAAGGCACCTGAATCGGTGGCATAGGTAGACACAAGTAAAGGTTCCCTACTCAGAACCGTACAAGATGATCCTTTGGGTACATATGCAGTATACGCTAAACCCTAAACTAAACTCTAAACCCCAAACCCTAGATACACCCCAATGAAATCCTTAATCAAACCTTATAAAACCTCTCAGCTCAACACTTGACTGACACCAAAACCCACCCTAAACACTAAACGCCCCTAACCCCTAACCCTAAACCCTAGTAGTGCCCTCGTAAAAAAGCCTAACAGGCCAGCTTAAGGCTTCTATATAACCCTAAACCTAAAAATGACCCACATAGAAGGCGTCTTTCCCAGGGCTGCCGCAACCACAACCAGATGCTCGTCTTCGAGTCTTCGTCGTTTTCTTGTTGTTGTAGGTGTCTATGCACCACTGCCACTCCCCTAAGGGTCCGAGTACCTAATGATCATATACTCTCCGAAATATTGAGCTACATAACTACTATCCTAAACCCAGGTACCTAATTATTGGGTCCTTTGGACCCTTAGGGCTCTTTGACGACCTGATCCGTGGAGGAAATATCTCTGATTTTCCCCCACATGGATTGGATTCCTTGATACGGACATAAAGTGGCAGTGGGAGGAACTGCGTCCACTGGGGTGCCATTGTGAATGCAATAATCATGCATTTGGGAGTTTCCGAGAACTCGGGGTTCCTTATTTTGGGGTCCTTATGATAGGATCCTACTGTTTAGAGTACTGCATTGGCCCCCTTATTTTCGGAAACTCCCATTTCCTCTTTGCTGAAGCAGGAGTCAACACCGCCTCCTGGCACACTTCGGCGGACCTTCCTCCCAGACCCATCCCTTCCTCGTCGAGACCCTAAACCCTAAACCCCAAAACCCTAACACCCCCCAAACCCCAACCCCTAAACCCTAAACCGTAAAACCCTAAACCCAACACCCTAAACCCTAACACCTGATACCCTAATACCCTAACCATAGGCCCCAAAGTAGTTCCTTTTGGGGGGTCATATTTAGAATCCTATAAGGGCATCTCAAAAAGGAACTACGATGGGCCTATGGGTAACCCCCCTAAAGTTGGAAACCGGATTAAGGCCAAATAGTGCTGGAATTCCCTATGCATTACTCTTAAGGACTTAGGTTCCTAAACCCCAAACCCGAAACCCTAAACCGTGGGTCCAACTTTTGGGCTTCTACTGTAAAGGCCTCGAGCTTCTCGGGCGGAGGCCGCCTGCCGTGAGGACAAGAAATTCCAGGGCCGAGAGGTTTAGGGCTCCTTTAGGGGATCCTTTGAGGGTTCCTTTATCAAGGGCTCCTTAAAGGGTTCTATAGGGGATCTATAGGGGTTTAAGGAAGTTTAGGGGTTAAGGGGGTTTAGGGTTTAGGGTTTGGGGGGGGGGGTTCAAGTTCTGATCGGGGTTTAGGGTTTATAGGGTTTACAGGTGTTATAGGGTTTATAGGCGTTGTAGGGTTTATAGGTTTTATAGGGTTTTGGGGGTTTGCAGGGCTTATGATTATAGGGTTTGAAGAATTTATAGGGCTTATAGCGCTTATGAGGTTTATATGAGTTTATAGGGCTAAAAGGGCTTATAGGGTTTAGAGGGTTTATAGGATTTAGGGTTTAAGGCTTAGGGTTTAGGGCTACCACAAGGGCCATTATAGGGCCGATAGAGGTTTCATGTAGGGCTTGAAATGTTACCATAAGGATTTGGTGCTCCTGCAAGATTGTGCCGTGGGCTTTCGATTGGGGATCTTTCATGATCAGGCTAGGATTGGGGGGACTCAAAACTGGCAGCTCATGTTCAATGCTCATAAGGACAGGAAGTCGGAAGTATGGTCACCCTGTCCCCTTTCACCCCTTTTTAATAATTGCCCCCAAAACCCATAACCCTGAACCCTATAACCCTGAACCCTATACTATAACCCTGAACCCTAAAACCCGAACCCTAAACCCTAAACCTTAAACCCCAAAACCCGGAAGCCTAAAAACTCCTAGGTGGTCAGTACGCAGCCGAAATTGTCCTTCTTGATCCCCACAGCACTCTCAAGGGCTGGCAGGATTCAAAAAGTGGACCCTTCAGGGTTTAGGGTATAGGCTAAGTTTGCTGAAGTACCCTTTAGTAGTACAGGGTCCCCACCTGGGGGATCTACTTTTTGGATCCTTCCAGGGGTCTGGGTTTTGTCAGGGCTCACGCGTTTGCGGTTTCGGCTCAACCACTTGGAGCTCGGCTCAGGGGTCTGTTTATAAAGCTACTATGCGAGGTCTGGGCTCGAGCTCCTGCCAGTGGTAGACCCGCTAACAACAGAACGCTTGAGGGATCATGGCACTCGGTGACTACGGCCCTTCGGGGTTGTGCGGTGGCAATTCGGTGGACCCTACGATCCATCCCTCATGTGAAGGTTCATCAGAGGTGCATGGTTCTCCACCATCGCTGCAGTACTTTGTCCAGGCAGACACTGGTGATATGCATATCACCACTACGCAGCCACTCACTGTGCGGGCTTTGCTTGAGAGTCTTGACCGCGAGCCAGGGGTCCGCACTGTGCTTATGCAGGGTGGCAGCCACCTTGATCTCGACACTGTTCTGCAGCCAGGTGAGCAAGATCCATCTTATCGCTTAACCTTCCAGCCCAAACGTGCATGTCGCAGGGTTGAGATGTCTAGCCCCGTGACGCAGACTCAGGCAGCTAGTATTTCGCATAAACTCGTCTTGCTGCTGCCCGAAGGACCCTGGTTTATCGGCTGCTCGGATGGTGCCCTAGTGCACGAGTGCCTCCGGACGGCAGGGTTTGCAGTTGACGCTGTGTTTGACCCTTTCACGCTACTGCCGGTTCCAGCGGATGCGCGTGTATACGGAGATTCAGTTTTCGATGCCAGGCCGATTCTGCAGGCTCACGTTGCGGCCCATTGCACAGATGCAGCCATTTGGAACATGCTTCAGCAGTTGTCGCTCCTGGCTGGGGCATCTGGGGTTCAGCTGGTGCCACCTGCTGTGACAGAAGTGTTCTTGCAGGAGGACAGCTTCGCATGGCCTGACACAGGTACATACGTTTGTGGCGCCCGTCTCCTCATGGTTTTTCTCCATCAGGGTCATTGGGCTTGTCTTGAGGTTGTTATGCCCGAAGGTGCGGCGCTTACTGCGGTGTGCTATGATGGTCTGCCTGGTCGTTCGTTGCCGGCCGCTAGGCGTCTGGCTAAAGCCATTGCAGGGGTGAATCATGTGCGGGTTGGTGAGGTTTTGGAGTGCAATGTTTTCCAGCAGCTTGTTGAGGGGTATTGTGGGCCGGTGGCACTTTTGCATGCTGGGCTTGTGCTAAGTGGCTCGCTGTCTGCTCTTGCAGGGCTCTTGGAGCGACTCCGGCCCGTCCCTGTTTCTCCAGTCCGTTCGATTGGAGGTGGCGGATTGTCTACCGAACAGGAAACAGCCTTTCATGCATTGTTGCTCGATAAAGGGGTTCCTGCAGAGCTTGTGGATGGCAGAGCGAAGGCGGCGCTTTCCAAGCTTGGCGTGACAGCAGTATGCACTGCTCTTGCTTCTAGGAATCCCTGGGCTCAACTCAAGAATGTGGCCTCAAGACCTGCTACATCCTTCAAGTTTGTGCTGCCTGACGAGTTGTCTCGCCATATTGAAAGTAAGGCAGTTGCTGGATTTGGCGTCTCTAAAGCCAAGGCAAAGAAGCAAAAGCATTCGGCACCCAAGGTTCCGACTGCACCGCTCCACGTGGATCCTACCAAGTTGGAGCTAGCTGCTGGCACTTTTGTTGCACAAGATGGCACGCCATTGCACCAGATCGCGTTTGACGATGTTGTAGCTGATGCTCGCGGTGTCGCCTTTTGCTCGGCTGGCCAGTTGTCTTTGTTTCTTCAGGGGCACAAACCATTGAGTTCGGATCCTCTCGGGCTGGTCTCTACTGCCGAGGTGTCACTGGATGCATTTCCGCAGGTTCCGGCTGCCCAAATACGGTTTCCTGTAGTATTCGCACCCACGCAAGAGGCTATCCTGCTTCGGGGTACCCTACTGCAACTCGGAGATGTCGCCATCCAGCTGGCCAGCTCAGACATTGCAGAACTCGATCAGGTTGACACCGCCTTGTGTAAGCTGAGCTTGTGTCGCGACGAAGTGAGTTTGGAGTGGGGTTCAGTCGTGGCGGCGCCGATTCGCGCATTGCTACAGCACGCACCCGGCCTAACAATCTGCGCTGACCCATCGTGCAAGCAGGATTGTCCGCGGTTCCACCCGGCGGTCGACGAATCTGTCGACAGGCTGCTTTTGGAGGTTTGGGGTCGACAGTACAGTCGCATTGAAGGAGGTAAGGTTCTTGCCCAGCAGGCGCAGGTGTTTAGTTGCATGATCCGCATCCCGGCGAGTGCATTGATGCACTTGAATCGTATGGCCATTCCTGGATTGTATTGCGAGCCCAGAGCTGCCTCGGGTACGGGGCCTCATCCCGCTTATGCAGTGATCTGGCTTCCGAATGCTGATGCCAAGGCTGCATTGCATGCCATGCGCACCTGTCCAAAAGCAGTTGCCTTGGCGCGTTTGGGGCGCAAATATGGCATTCGCACCCGTGAGGCCGACGAGCAGGCCGTCTTCCAGCATTTGAGACCAGGTCATGACTTCATAAAAGTTCGGGTGGTTCATCGCTTCAAGCTTTACCCACTCCCCCACGGATGTCAAAGGCACAATCTGGTACAGGCCTTGAAAAGTTGGGGTTGGACCGCGAAGCCTCTTCAACCGTTGAAGGGAGATTCTCAAGGTGCAGCATGGGAGGTTGGTTCTTCTGATGAGCCACCTGCTATGGCGTTCCCACTCTCCGGCTCATACGTGCTTGTCTGTCGGAGCAAAGATGTTCAGTCTGCCACTCCTGTTCCTCCAGCAGTCTGTGCTAGTCGGCGCACTCGGAAGATGCTGATCTACGATGATGACGAAGATGAGCCTGGAAAGCCGGTTGATCCATGGTCCAACGGGCGCGACCCTTGGGCTTTGTCACGCGCACCACCGGGGCTTCCCATCCCTGCTTCAGCCTCCAGCTCTGCTGGCAGTCGCATTGATCAAATCAGGGCGGAACTTTCTCAGGACATTAACAAGGTTGTTCAGAAGCAGCTTGCAGAGCAGCCCTCCGCATCCAACCTCCCTGATGAAGCGGCGCAGCGCATGTTGCAACTTGAAAGCGGTGTTGGCGAGCTACGCTTGCAGAATGCCAAATTTGAGTCGTGGTTTGCTGCTTTTGGCAAGCAAGTTGCAGATGCAAAGCAGGAGGTTGCTGAGGTTAAGAGTGCCCTTGGGTCTCAGCAGCAGGATCTAGGTTACCTCAGAGGGGAGCTTGCCAAGCAGGGCGAGGTGGTTCAGGCATCAGTTCAGAATGCCATTGGTGCACTCCAGCAGGACATCTCCGCACAGCTTGCGGCTCAGTTTCAAGGTCAGGCCGAAAGTTTCCAGGCCATGTTGACCAAGAAGTTACGCACCGAGTGACTAGTGCATGCCAGTTGCCGGCGTCAGGCGGCAGGCAAGCTGGTACTTCACATATGCCTGTTTTTGCTGTTGCTAGGCTGCACACTCTCATGGCAGCACTCTTGGCCTGCGGGCAAGGACTTCTTCACCTTGAATCCATGTCCGCAACACTTGCATTGGCCACTGTATGGGGTTCTTGCGTGTCTCTTGCAGGTGTCTGCCGGCCTCTTTAGTATTCTATGGCTGATAAGCCTTCTTGGAGTGCGGTTCCTCTTCAGTGCCTCCATGACGGATGTAGCCGCAATGCAGCCCTTGGTCATTGAGGGCGGGTTCTTACTGCATTGCTTTCTGTTCTGGGCCCGACGGCACTGTCCCGATGGTCGGGCTAATATCTCGAAGCCTGTTTCGCCGTGTCTGGATTCTGTTCGGCATCGGGCTTGGCGTTTGGGACCTCTGTGGATGCGCTTTGGGGTTCTAGCATATCTTCCGCATGTCACGGTTGCCAACTCTGATTTCAAGCCTCCGTGTTCTCGAATCGGTGAGGCCGCTCACCCGGGTCCGATTGTCGATGTTTTGGTTGGCAGCTCCAACCCTTCGGGGTTGCGAAACAAAGAAGCCCTGCTCTTCGATCTCCCTCCCGGCATTTGGCATCTGTCGGAAACACAACTTTCTTCAGTCACTCTGGCTTCATGTAAGCGAGAGCTTCAGCGGCTTGGCCGGCAAGTTGACCGGCGCGTGAGGGTGACTCACGGAGCAGCGGCCGCCTTCCGTAGCAACAGCAGATTTGCTGGAACCTGGACTGGAGTCCTTGCCATGTCCGACTGGCCGGCAGCTTCCTTGCAGGTCGCATGGCCCCCAGAACACTACGCTAGTGGTCGCATTCAGATGTCACAGCATGTTGTCGGGCAGCTTCCGATTGTTTCTGCCACTGTGTACGGGTATCCGTCAGGACCAACGTATCCACGTGCAGCTCAGCTCACAGAGGAACTGTTAAAGCCTATAACGACCGAGTTGGAGTTAGGCAGACGTGGGCCTCGAATCATCTGTGGAGACTTCAACCACTCCATTGATGCTCTTCTCCAGACGCAGGTTTGGATGCGTTGTGGCTGGGTTGAGGCGCAGCGGCTAGCTTTCGACCGCTGGAACATTGAGGTCCGCCCCACATGCAAGGGTAGCACGGTCAGAGATTATGTGTGGTTGAGTCCGGAAGCGGCTGCAATGTGCACAGCTGTGTCAGTGCGTGAGGTGTTTGCAGAACATTCCACGGTTATTGCGCACCTTTCGGTTCCCGATTCTGTCGCACCATGTATGTCCTGGCCCCTTCCTGGTGAGGTGCCTTGGAGCCAAGTCGATCTGGCAGGGTTTTGGGCCGGTGAGCATCGGCCAGTTTCCCACCAACATGTCGACTCTTCCGATTGGTTTGCGGAGTGGTCACGTTCTTTTGAGCAGGGCATTGCGGGCCACATTGACACTCCAGGTGGCTGTCTGCCAGGTTGTTGTTATGGTCGTGGTCGTCGTCGCTCTCCTGTACTGCGACAAGTGCCAATCATTTCGATAAAGCCTGCCCGCCAGGGGGAGGAAAGCTGCAGCAGCCATTTCTTGAGTCAGGAAGTGAATCGATGGTATCGGCAATTGCGCCGTCTGCAGGCTCTGTGTCATGCCATCCGAGCGGGCAAAACTACGCCTGCAGCACTCGAGTATAGGCTTCAACTCTGGAGTGCAATCCTTCGTGCTCCGGGATTCTACGTTGACTTTCCCACTTGGTGGCTAACACGCCCCATGCAGCTGCCAGGGTCACCTTCCCACATCACGGCTGGCCTTCCGCACTCGCAAGTGCTTGACAATGTGTTGCTGGATTTTCGAGAGAATTATCGCAGCTTTGAATCCTGGTGTGTTCGCAGGCGCAATGAGGTCCTGCAGTCTCGGTATGCCAGTACGCATCGTGGACTTATGCAGTCTCTTCGACGCCCGAAGCCGGATCAGGTAGACTCTTTGACAGTAAGGCGCAACTACACAGTCTTGGCAGTGGACTGCGATTCCCAACAAATTCATTTGGATGCCCCTTTAGACCTGCGCGGATGCTCTACATGGAATGTGAATGGAGTGCCTGCCACGGTGCTTTCCTCTGATGAAGCACTTTGCTCCCTTGAGGTTTCCATTCCACCCTCTTGCGATGACGAACTAGAGCAATGCCAAGTCTTGGCGTCATGCATTGATGTACAGCGTGAATTTGAAGTTTTGTGGTCGGCGCGTTGGTGCAAGCACTCCAACCCAGCAGCATGTGATTGGACCCGCATTTGTCAGTTTGCCCGAGCTTTCTTACCGCGTGCGCAACTTCAGTTGCCTGGGATAGGCTACTCACAGTGGGTTGCAGCATTGCGGCGTTACAAGCTCCGAGCAGCCAGAGGCGCTGATGGATTTTCCCATTTGGACCTCTTGAATATGCCCCGCCCGCGAGCTCAAGAGCTACTGGACTTCCTCCATGCGGTGGAGCAGGGTCGGCAATCGTGGCCTCAACAATTGCTCACGGGCTTGGTAATGCTACTTGACAAACAAAATGGCCAGAGTGGGGTCAACGCATTCAGACCCATCTGCATTTTTAGTGTCATCTATAGGACATGGGCAAGCATCAGGGCCCGCCAGTGCCTGGAGCACCTGAAGGGGCTGACTAGTTGTCATGCCTTCGGCTTTCTTCCCCAGCGTGAAACCACTGAGCTTTGGATGCTCGTAGAGGCGTCTATTGAATTGGCATGTCAGTGTGGCTCCAAGAGGTCTGGGTTCAGCGTTGACGTTGTTAAATGTTTTAACAACTTGCCACGGAACCCCATAGGTGAGGCGGCACGCCTTCTTGGCATCCCCAACTGTGTCATGGTGCCTTGGGAGAGATTCTTGTCCGGGGCCACTCGCCGTTTTGTGGTGCGCTCCTGTGTTGGCCAACCCATCTTGAGCAACACCGGCTATCCTGAAGGTTGTCCTTTGTCCACGGTTGCCATGGTGGTTACGGGGTGCCTCTATCACCATTACATGTCGCACTTTGCTCCTACCGTACAGAGCTTGACGTTTGTCGACAACTTCATAGGACAGGCTCTTCAAGCCGGTCAAGTTGCTGGCGGATTGAATGCCACTTCATGCTTTTGCGATGCGATGGGCTTAGAGTTGGACCCTGTAAAGACCTACGTCTGGTCTACTGATGCCGCGGAGCGTCATGCATTGTCCGCGTTGCAGTTGCCAGTCGTTGATGCTGCCCGTGAACTTGGAGGATTCTTTGCATTCGGCAGGGCGGTACGCAATGATGCCCTGCGGCAGCGTTGCCGGGACCTGGAGCCGTTGTTTGCGGCCCTTGCTCGCTCTTCAAGCCCATTGGCGATTAAATTGGGCAGTTTGCCAGGTAAGTTTTGGGCTAAAGCATTGCATGGGCTTGCTGGTTGTCCAGTTTCTCTGTCGCTCATCGCATCACTTCGCACCTCAGCTACCAAGGCCTTGCGCATTCAGCCCGGAGGTTCGAGTTCTTTACTCCGCCTCAGCATCAATTCCAGGATGGACTGTGACCCTGGTTTTTATCAGGTTTGGGCCGTGATCACCACAGTGCGTCGTGTATGCCTTAAGCAGCCTGATCTTTTGACTATGTGGAGGGTTTTCACGTGCCGATATGACGGGGCTCGTTTACACGGCCCGTTCACCAAATTCCTGGAGGTAGTTGGCCCGCTTGGTTGGTCCCTGCAGGTCCCTCCGCTTTTCGCTGACCAGGAGGGTCTCCAACATGACTTGTTGGCTACGCCACTGCCGTTGTTGCGTCGCCTTGCCGAGATGGCCTGGCTCCGGTATGTTGCCTTGGCACATCGTCATCGGTGCACTATGCGGGATCTGTCGGATATTGACCTTGATTTGCTTGGCACAGATCGGCAGCAGATGACTCCTCTGGACATGGCTCGGCAGACAGCTCTACAGAGTGGGGCATTTGTTTTTGGTCACTCGCAGGCCAAATTTGACCCCTTGCAGACTGGCATCTGCGAGAGTTGCGGGGTGGTTGATGATGCGCGCCACCGCCTGTGCCATTGTCCTCATTATTCGCCTGAGCGCGAGCCCTTCCGATGGGCGTGTGAACGCTGGGATGCGCTCCCTGATTGCTTGACTCATCACCCGTTGGTTCCTGCCAATCCCTTTGGCCCTGCACTTCGCAGCGCGTTGCATGGGTTGCCTGACAGGACGTCGGAGCACTGCTACCTGCATTCTGTGCCAGGGGTTCAGCAGGTTTTCACCGACGGGTCATGTTTTCATTCTAGGATTCCGGGACTGGCTTTAGCTGGTTGGGGGGTTGTTCATTCGGGGTCGGGGATGGTTCTGTCTTGCGGCCCAGTACCTGGGATTTTGCAGACGGCACCTCGTGCAGAGCTGCATGCCATGCTCTCGGCTGTGCTGTGGGCAGCGCGAGTGCAGGCCCGAACGGTTATCTGGTCTGACGCATTGCATGTTGTGGACAATATGCAGCTTTTGCTGCAAGGCAGCTTGGTTGTCGATGACTTGGAGAATTGTGACCTGTGGCATCGCATGTCCGCAGCTGTTGAAAGACTTGGTGAGACCGAGGTCCAGGTTCTCTATACGCCTTCCCATTTGGATGCGTGTGCGTGTGAGAGTCCTATGGAAGAATGGCTGGCTCAGTGGAACGATCATGCGGACACCGTAGCTGTTCTGGCAAACCTGAATCGTTCGCAGGCACTTTCGGCCCTTCACCAACGGGCTCTGGAGTACCATGAAGACATGCAAGCGGTCCTGCGCGCCTACAGGAGTCTGTACTGTGCTGTGGCTGCCCGCACGGCAAGTGTAGATCGACGCACCAGGGAGGTGCATGCGGAGGAATGCGAGGGCATGATCGCTTCAGATACTCTCCCGCAGGACGTTAGCCAGACAGGTCCTTCATTAGTGGAGGCCATTCCAATAGGCTGGCGTGCCCTGGTAGTTCGAACGCGCACTGATGTGCCTTGGAGTTTCACATGCTCCGTAGTGCAGTTTTTGCTTGAGCAGGAGGAATCGTTCTCGGTCCCTTTCAGGGTTTCTTGGTTGGAGTTGACTGTTGTGTTATTGGGGGTGGATGCTGTTGATTTCCCTGTCTCATGTCCTTCCACGGGAAAATGGGTGGAAGCCAGTTCGCTGCGGTTGCATAGGCCCATTTTGACGTTGGCGTCTCAGCATGCCATTGTCAGGCGTGTTGTATCCGCAGTGTTCAAGGCTCTGGATGTACAGCACCTGTTATATGAGAGGCTCTCGCTAGCCGATATTTCTATTGGAATGTATGTCGGTGGTTTCTCTTGTTGTTTGGATCCTGCTTTGCTGCGGGAAGCGAGGGCTAAGCTCATCAGTTTTGGCGCTGGACGCAACATGAGTACCAGTGCGGCTCTTGCTAGGCCTCTGGCTTAGCCTTTGGACTTCGGATTCTGCGCGTCGCACTGCTTCGCCGTGCACGTGCATTCAGACTGCGTGTGATATAAAGCTACTATGCGGTTTAGGGTTTAGGGTTTAGGGTTAGGGTAGAAACCCTATGCACAAAAGGCTCCGGTAGCTTAAGGCAATACTCAAGACATTAAAATTCTCGAAGCTCCAAGAATTCCCCAAAATTCCAACGCCTAATTCTCCGAAACACAAAAACCTCCTTAAACTCATCCCAACCCATCTTTTCCAAAAACAACAGCAACAAGCAACAACAGCATATCACATAAGCTCAATTCCCCAATCCCAAAGCCTCAACCACAAAGGCTCCATGTACCCTTATAATAGATACTTAAGCCTTAAAGGGCTCCCTATATAGGTACTTTAAGTAGGGTTTAGGGTTTAGGTACTTTAAGGCCTAAGTATATACTATATGGGCACATGGAGCCTTAGGGAACATCCGAACCTTTCTGCCCCCGGCCCTGGCCTGGGCGCGAAAGCTTCGGCCTGTGTTGCTTTTCAACGGCGTATTCCCAGAGACTCCAAAAGCCCTTAATTAAGGAATATGCCTTAGATCATATTAGGGATCCTATCATAATTTAAGGTATATTCCTTAGTTAAGGGGTTTTGGAGTCTCTGGGTTTAAGGATTCTTTATGCAAGGATTCTAATCTACAAGACTTCCTTGGGGGGAGGCGCTGATTAGGTACTGGCAGTCCTTTTATTTCGGGTTCTTATCACAATAATATGCCTATGAGGGCCTTATATGAGGGTTCTTATAAGCTTCAAAACAGGCCACAACTCAGAATCATGGCGGGTTAGAAAACTGACTAATTTGTGGGCTCCTGTTTGGGTTGAATTAAACTGGACATGGACAAGGGGTTTTAGGAGGGTGCTCACCAGGCTCCGGAAAATTCTGATTTGGGTTCAGGGCTTCAAGGAGGCTTTATTTTTGTTGAGTTCAGGGCTCTACCATTTGCGGTTCAAAGTTTTGAGCGTTTTGGGGGGTGATTGTGTGGGATTTAACGTTCTATGCTGAGGACCTGGCACCTTTTGGCTACTGGCAGATTGATTCTAAACCCATAAGCCCTAAACCCCAAACCCAGACGTCACAAGCGAAACCCCAATTCCTCACCTAGGAGTTCGGGCTCAGGGCTAGTAGAGTCTACCCAGAGCCTCCAAAACCCCTTAGTTTTAGGAATATACCTTAAATCATATTAGGGATCCTATCATAATTCAAGGTATATTCCTTAATTAAGGGATTTTGGAGTCTCTGGGTAGCGTTCTGAGTAGGTCCTTTATAATAAGGGTACCCTTTTTCCTAATATTCAGTCTTAGTACGGAGACCCCAAACTAAAAAGGGCAAAAGGGTACTACTCAGGAACCTGTAGGAGTTTAGGGCTCAAGGCCCTGAGCCCAAAAGCCTCCAGCAAAATCTTAACCCTGGATGTCGATAAAGAGTATACAGCCTCGGACACCTACAGAACCCTTGACAAGTTGTTAAGCCTTCGGAAGACCTTATGGGAGTTTCCGATCATAGGGGACCCGAATGTAGTACCCGAAATAGTAGGATCCTTATTATAAGGACCCCCAAAATGGTACCCCAATTTTCGGAAACTCCCTTATCTTATCAAACCACTATTACCCTAAGGGTCCAAGTACCTAATAATCGTATACTCTCCTAAATATTGAGCTACATAACTACTATCCCAAACCTAAGTACCTAACTATTGGGTCCTTTGGACCCTTAGGGTTATCTAAACAGACAACCTGTTAAAGCCCAGCATTGCCTTTTGACGCTTCTCATTCGCCTCCTCCACAAGGTCCCTGGTGGCCGTCGGGGACCCTAGGCCCTATAGACCCTAAACACCGCGGGTTTAGGGTTTAGGGTTTAAGGGTTAAGGGTTAAGGGTTTAGGGGTTTAGGGTTTAGGGTTTAGGGTTTAGGGTTTAGGGGTTTAGGGTTTAGGGGTTTAGGGTTTAGGGTTTAAGGGTTGGGGTTTAGAGCTCAGTACAAGGCGGAATATTACAAGGATTAAGTGTTGGGGAACCTAGAGAATTCCCGTAATTAAAACCTACATATCCCTGAGCTGACTCATCAGACAGCCCGACTCCCACACAGCCAAGCCCTAGACACACCTGAGCAAAACAACTAATGTGCACCGACAATCTTGAATCTCTAAACGCAAACAACTGAACCTGGACGTCCCTCAACAAACCAAAAACTAAGGCTCCATGTGCCTATACAGTGTATACATGTGTATACTTATGCCTTAAAGGGGCTTCTTATAGAGGTACTTTAAGGCCCAAGTATATACTACATAGGTATATGGGAATGGACTCCGGGACAAATACCCCAAACATCTCAAAACCGTACAGCTTCCTAGGCTAAACCTAAACGGTTTAGGGTTTATCGTTTAAGAGGATGCCCAGGCATGCGTTTGCCCCCCATCCCGAAACCCCCATGGGGGCCGCATCCCGAAACCCCATGGGGCTTTCTAACAGCTCTTGATAGTTGTAGGGAGAGTTGAAAATACCTATGGAGTTTATCCCAAAGCCCTCTGCACCCTAACACCCGAAATCCTTTAGGGCTAAAGCCCCTTTAAGGTTTATAGGGTTGGGGGGAACCCCCTTCTCCCAAACTCTGCGCCCCTGAGGCCCCAAATTACGTACTAAATCCTTATTAAACACCCTTCCCCAGTCCGTCCAACACATTCTGAAAGCCCACATTTAGAAAACCAAACGCACACATGCCTTGTAGCCTAAGTCCCTTAAAAACCGTAGTTAAAATCTTACAAACAATCTGAAAATAAAGCAAATCAGGGGTGCTTCAGCTTCTTGAGATCTTCGTTGAACTCGGCTGGGAGGTGCCTGCTGCCAGTGGATGATTGGGGTAGGCTTTGAATACTATACAGTTTTTATAGGAGCGGACTGTATAGAGTTTAGGGTTGAAGGTTCCCTTTAATTTAAGGGTCTACGAAGTGGTATAGGAGTTTAGGAATCCGTTACAAGTGTTCTACAAGAACTCCTTTCTACAAGGGATTAGAGCTTAGGGCTTAAGAGTCTTAGGGCCTGAAAGTTTAGGGCTTTATAGGGTTCAACAAGAGTCTAGGGTCTATAGGCTTCAGGCAAAAGCTCTTTGCACACCCGATTATTGGGTATTTTGAACCTTAAGAAGATACGTGGTGAATCTTCACCCGAAGCCCTGAACCGCAAGAAACCTTAGGGGAAAGAATGTACGTCCAAAGCCACTGCAACCGGCTTGCCGGGAGCCATGGCAATCTACCTCTTCGAACACAAACGAGGTGCTCACGATACTATAGCGTTCCAAAGGGTCCTGGAAAAGGGATCTAGTTATAGGGGATTCTTGGGGTTAGGGTTGTAGGGTTCAGGGCTTTGGGTATGGGTGTACGGTTCTTTAGTCTCAGAAGGTTAGACACTCAACCCGGGCACCCCAACCCTGAACCTAAGACCCTTATAGAAACCTTATCGTAACCCTTAAAGTAACCCTTGAAGAGACCTTATAGTATCCCTTATGGTAGCCCCTCAGGGATCCTAGGTACATCCAGACCTCTTGAGGAGCTTCAAGCTTACCCATAGGCCCCATAGTAGTTCCTTTTTGGGATTCCCTTGTAGGATTCTAAATATGAACCCCAAAAAGGGACTACTTCGGGGCCTATGGGTAGACAGCACGCCTTGTGGCTGCGTCTTGGAGTACACTTTGCCGCTCAAGCTTCTCCTGCGCTCAGAAGACTGTTTTGGAAGGTCCATGGTTGTGGGTTTCCTTTTATATAAACCCCCAAAAACCCTAAACACCAAAACCTGAATCCTAAGCCCTAGACCCTAAAACCCTAAACCCTAAACCCCAAACCCCTAAACTCCTAAACCCCTATATCCCCTATAGAACTCTTTAAGGAGCCCTTAATAAAGTAACCCTCAAAAGGATCCCTTAAAGGAGCCCTAAACCCTAAACTCCCAAGGCCGCAGATGGATCGCTCCACCAGTTCGTAGCTCGCGCTCGGAGGGGCCGCGTCGAAGGTGCGAACGGGTCGCTGCGGCCTCGGTGGGTGATTGGGTTTAGGGTTTAGGGTTTAGGGTCTAGGGTCTAGGGTTCCGGGTTAAGGTTTAGGGTTAAGGGTTTAGGCATAAGGGTTTAGGGTTTAGGGTTTAGGATTTCGGGCTAAGGGTTTAGGGTTTATAGGGTTTAGGGCTATCCTGGAATCCTGGGGATCCCAAAAACCTACCATGTGAAGGGGGTATACCCTATAAAGACGGGGTCATAACCTGCTGTCTTGTAGGGTTTGCGGATGCAGGATTGTCATGTAAGATATTCGCTAAAAACATGGAGGGGTCTCTGTGGAGTGTCCACATGTCACAACGGTCAACCCGACACCCTCAAGCATGCCTTAAAACCTACCTTAACCTCAACTAATCTCCTCTTTCAGGACTTCCTGAAGAGGAGCCTTAACAAGGCAGAGAAAATAGAGAAAACCGAAACCCAAAACCCAACCCTAAACCTTGATGATTTCCTTATATAAGTCCTTAAAAAGGTAGGTTCTTTGGGGTTGAGGTAGTCGGATCCCTAATATGATATAAGGTATGCTCCTTTATTGAGGGATTAGGATCCCTAATATGATATAAGGTATATATTCCTTAATTAAGGGATTTTGGAAGGTCTGGGGTCTATGCCCTTGACTGGGCTTTTAAGTAACCAGTGAGAAAAAAGTATAAACTGTCATTTCATAAGGGTTCCTTTAAGAAAAAAAGGTATGGTACTCCAAAGCCCAGTTAAAGAAACCCTAGAGATCCCTTATATTATAGAACCCCTATGGATCCCTTTAAAGGAACCCTGGAGATCCCTTTAAAGGAACCCTTATGGGAGGTACAGCACGCAATGGGACTCCAAAGCCCAGTATAGGGACCCTGAACCCTAAGTCCAGACCATATGGTAGGGATATCCCTATAAAATGCTTATGCTTATGTGCTTTTGGGGTCCCTAAGTTAAGGTGAGGTACAGCACGCAATGGGACGCTAACCCCGGACCTCCTGCGGGCTGCCTCAGCCCTCGGCTCAGGCGTGGACTGGTCCTGAATTGCTGCGAACGTCCGAATACCCAGACCTTCCAAAATCCCTTAATTGAGTTTTGAGGTTTATAGGGTTTAGGGGTTTAGGGTTTAGGGTCAGGGGTCGATCTCCCCAGACCTTCCAAAATCCCTTAATTAAGGAATATACCTTAAACTATAGTAGGATCCTTAATATGATTTAAGGTATGGTATACTCCTTAATCGAGGGATTTTGGAAAGTCTGGGTATATGTTGCCACTATATTATATGGGAGTTTCCCCAAATTGGGGGTACCTTATTTGGGGGTCCTTGTGATAAGGATCCTACTATTTAGGGTACTATGTTAGGGTACTATGTTAGGGTCCCACTATTTTCGGAAACCCCCGTATGGGTGGTTGTCAAAAAAAAGGTCCCCCTTTTGGGTACCCTAAATAATAGGTGCCGTATTATATTAAGGACCCCCAAAGGGACCATAGTTTTGACAACCACCCATATGATGGTCTACGTTATAATATTACATCACAATTAAACTCGTTGTATCATATTGTGCCACAATATGTTGTATTGTACTGCACATCTTAATACATGGTAGGTTCTTTTATGATACGATATGACAAGATGTGCAATGACATGGTATGACATTTACTTATAGTACTACAGCATTGTATAGTGTAGCATCGTATCGTATAGCGTAGAGTAGAGTATACTACATCACCCTAAACACCGCTCTCCAAACTGTGGAGTTTTGGGTCTGGGCGTCAAGGAATCAGGATTCAAGAGTTCAGGGTTTAGGGTTTGGACTTCCAGGGTTTACGGTTGAGGGCTTTGGGTTTTGGGGTTTAGGGTTTTGGGGTTTAGGGTTTGGAATTCCAGGGTTTAGGGTTGAGGGCCTGATTACAGGAAACCCAGAGACTCCAAAATCCCTTAATTAAGGAATAGACCTTAAATTATGATAGGATCCCTAATATGATTTAAGGTATATTCCTTACTTAAGGGGGGTTTAGGAGTCTCTGATTACAGGAAAGTTCAGGGTTTACGGTTTAGGGGTTTGTTGCTCTTGGGTTCCACCATTGAGGATTAGAGTTTAGGGTTTAGGTTTGGGGATTTGGTTCAGGGCTTAGGGCTTAGGCGTAGGGCTTTGGGTTTAGGGTTGAGGCTCAGAGTTTCGAGCTTAGGTTTAGGGTTTACGGGAAAAATCAGGCTTGCAGCCCGCCAACCCACCAAAAGGCAAGGCAACGCAACGCCACCTCCAGGCACAGTGAGAAAGTCTAAAGCACAAGTTCAAGAACAAGAACAATGTATACTATCCTATCCAACAGCTGCAATCCAACAGCTACAACCAATAGCCCCTAAACCCTGAACCCTAAACCGCTACACCATAAACCTGAACCCTACAAGCCGATAAGCCCGAATTAATCCTAAGCCCCGAAACCCTGAAACCTAAAACTCGAAACCCTAAAACCTTACACCCCAAAACTGAACCGGAACCACCATCCCTGATGTCCCGTAGGGATGTCCTGGGCATCTGTCAGAGCTGCTTCAGAGATGGAGCCTCAGACACGATTCAGGACTCAAGCTTCTTGGGGCCTGTGGTTTAGTGCGAAAGGTCGGGGTAAACCCTAAACCCCAAAGTCTAAACCCTAAGCCCCCAAGCCTCGTGGGGCTCCGGGGTTTAGGGGCTTAAAGGAAAATGCCAAAGAGCGATTGTCAGCACAGGTCACAGCGGCTTTAGTCGTGTTCACACTTCAATGCATGTGTTTTGATAGGAAAACCTCAGAATGCAGCCTGGCTTCGAATCGCTTGTCAAGGCACTCGGACGAGCCACGACCAATGTTACAAACGAACTCAAAGCATATCGTTCCTACTACGATCCCAATGTGGAGCCCAACATCCTTGGTTGCCTAGTCAATCTTAGCCTTCAACAACATGTACAGTAGGTCCACTGGCTTCTCAGCACGGACCCTGAAAGTTGTGAACAGAACGTACCTCTGCTCTAACCTCATATGACTCATATGCTTCTGTTTAGGGTTCAGTGTTGAGGGTTAATGGGGTTAACGTTCCAGATAGCAACAATATCTTGCATAGCCTGGTCCTTGCGCCTGAAAGCCTGCAAAAACAAGTCTCTAGAACCTTATGGAGTGTACCAAACGCAAGCGCCCAAGCGCCCTGAAGACCAAACCTTAAATAGAAAAACCGACATCCCCATCCCAAAGCGAAACCCTAATCCCCGCGTACCTGGCACCCCGCACCTCGTCCTCGGCACAGCCGGCAAACTCCGCGCCAGCAGGCCATGCGCCCCTGAGAGGGTTGTGAATCTTTGGATTAGGGTTCTGAGTTTGGGCTTTGGGGCTTCGGAAAACGCAGAGGTTATAAGGGAGAGCTAAGACCAATGTCAGTGCTCATCGCTCTTATCCAAGCCCTGACCCTAACCCTAAAACCCTAAACCCTTAAACCCTACACCGCAAACCCCTAAACCCCTAAACCTGTAGCCAACTCCGTTCCCTAAGCCCTTAGCTGAAGACAGTCCCCGCGTTGATGATATAAATCCTGCAGTACCTTCAGGACCCCAAGCTATGGGAATTACGATATATTCCTTGTTATGGGTATCGCAGGATTCATATCATCAACCGTATGGGCTTGGGTATGAGGTTGGCTCCGACGGGATACGGTGGTCATGATACAAAAAAGGCAAAAGTGTCGTGAGGGATATCATACCCTTGTCGTTTAAAGGAACCCAGGAATACTGTTTGCCATCTCCTAGAATACCACTCTAAGGTTCCATGTACTTAAGTTGTATATATTTAGGCCTTAAAAGGGGTTCCTAAATAGGTACATTAAGGCATAAGTGTATGCTATTTGGGTACACGGAGCCTTAGGGATAATTATCCCAAAGGGTCCTGTGACCTATATGGGGGATACATAGCCACGCCATACTAGTAATTTCTACTATAGAAACCCTATGCCATCGACTTAGGACCCTCTGGGTATGTGAGATCATGAACCCTAAACCCTAAACCCTAAACCGGTTTGGGGGCTTCGAAGCTTCCACGCATCATGGGAGCTCCCCTGGTGTTTCGGGTTTATTGTCCGTAGGAGTTCTCTATGTTTTCGACAGGGTTGTGGGTTCCTTTATAGTATAGTTATAATAAGGAACCCTATCAATACTCTTGGCAATTATTTAGGCTTCTATATTGAGCTTTTGGTCTTGGGTTTCTGGCTTGAAGGTTTGAGGGATTGGGGTTTAGGGCTTTGGGAATGGAAGGAGGAGGCTTTAGGCTATATTGGGATTAGGCTTATGGGTCTACAGTGTGCAAAGTTTTGATACAAACCCGACACCTCGAAACAAAAATCAAACACTTAAGAGCGTAACCTCAACCGCCGAAGTCCTGTTCTCAACACTCCAAGCTCAATACCTGAAACTCCAGACAGGAAGTTTCATAAGCCCGATGACCCGTAATTAGCCCCTCACCCCAGCATTGAACACCTGAAGACACTACTGAATTGAGTGCCCCGACGGGAAAAGCATGCAAACCGGAACAGGGAAGGAGAAAGGAGCTTCGGGCTAGAGGCTGCGGTGGCGTTCGGTTTTTTGTAACACAGAGCGGTCTTTCGAGGCGTTGGGAGTTTAGGGCGCGCAGGTTTCAGGCTCTAGGGCGTGTAGGGCTACAGGCTTGAAAACGTTTGGTCGTTCGGGCTTTAGAAGTTTCCTTAACCCTGAAGAACCTACCTTTTTAGGGTTCCCTATTATGATTTCCTTATATAAGTCCTTAAAAAGGTAGGTTCTTCAGGGTTAAGGTTAAGCTTCCGAGGCTTAGAATCTATAGCGGTCCGGGGTCTGTGCGACTTTGAATTTGCAAAACGGACATGCCAGAAGCTTTCAGTGTCGATCTCGTATGTACTTCGGTGTAGACATATTGTCGAGATGCTAGGCTAGCACTACCACTTCTTGTGAAAAGGGAGGGAGCCCCCCCCCCCCGTTTGCGACAGCGATAAGATCAGCAGTTTCGGGGCTAACTGTGTAAAGCTCAGGGGATTATTACAAGGCTTAGAGGGTCTTCCGGCATTTAAGGTTTGAAGGCCTACTTAGAGGATCATGGGACTAAGTAACTAACGACACTTATAATTACCTATAACCCCACTTCAGGTACTTACTAGCCATACTTACTAAGTCCCATGATCCTCCAAGTATCGGATCTTCTGGGCTTAGGAAGAGATGGCCCATGCAACTTTTTGTGCCTGCGCAAGAGCAGACTGCTCTGTGCTGGCGTGTGGCGTTACACGGAGCCAAGATGTTGTGCGCCAGTGGTGGCGTGTTAGTGTTTAAGTCCCAAGAGCCTGATAAAATGCGGGACTATAAAGGGATAGTCTTACAAACTGTGCAGTATTCTAAACTGTTTTTCCGGTGTCATGCTTCCACAAGCTCAGGGTGCAGCTGCATCAGCTCGGTCTAGGGTGGCTTTTGGCTACTTGTCCAGTTTTCAGGGGGAATACAGGCTGACGATTGAGATCGGTGTCGGGTTTAGGGATTCTTACTCCTCAGGGATTCTAATTCCTCCCGCAAGTTAAAGACTTCTGAGTTTGGCTGTTGGCGGTGCGCAACATCCTGGCACCATTTGTCTCAAAGGGCCACCCGAGGCATTGAACCGGAGACCCCAAACGTCCAAACCTTACAATTTTACTAATTATAGGGTTCAGGGTTTGGGGAGATGCCAAGCCCCAGAGCTTACACTTAAACCCGTAAGTCTAAACCCAATACACCGTTTAGGGATTGCGAATGGGGTTTAGGGTTTAAGGCTTACGGTTTAGGGTGTAGGGTTTAAGTTTGGGAATTGGGATTGGGTTCGGTTCAAGCGGAAATGTATTGGCGGCCTATCTCCTACATCCTCTGAGCTAAGCCAATGAGCTGCATACAGCCCTACATTTCGTTTCGTGCAACCCTATCCCTACCTACTCCAAACACTGAAACCCCACAAAGTAGCCATTACTTGTGTAATTGGAGTGCCCAATACCCTAAGGGTCCAAAGGACCCAATAATTAGGTACGTGGGTTTAGGATAGTAGTTATGCAGCTCAATATTTAGGAGAGTATATGATTATTCGGTACTCGGACCCTTAGGGATAACGAATGTTTGATCGGTCCGTGAGGCCTTGAGGAATGAGTGCTTAGGCTAAACGGCCCCTGACTGGGTTCTTGTTAAGGAATTTATGTTAAGTTACCATAGAAGGGATCTATGGTAAATAATATGGTTTCCTTATTATGGTACGTAACTTAAATTGCCTTAATTCCTTTAACAAGAACCGAGCTGAAAGGCCTTCAGCCCCAGCTTCCGCCAACATTCAGACCAACCCGTGCATTTTTCTAAGTCCGCGATCTTCTGAAAACCGAAAGTATCCCTAGCCCCTAACCCAAAGGCTCCATGTAGCTTTATAGTATGTAGATACTTAAGCCTTAAAGGGGTCCCTATATAGGTACTTTAAGGCCTAAGTATATATACTATATGGGCACATGGAGCCTGAGGGTAAAAACCCTGGCCCCAAAGCCCCCAACCCAGACCTAGACCTAAAAACCTGAAACCAGACAGCAACAAACACAGCACAAACCCTAAACCCTTAAACCCTAAACCCCTAAACCCCAAACCCGAAACCCTAAACCCCTAAACCCTAAACCCCTAAACCCCTAAACCCCAAACCCTAAACCCCTAAACCCCTAAACCCCAAACCCTAAACCCGAAACCCCTAAACCCCTACACCCTAAACCCTAAACTCCTACACCCTAAACCCCTAAACCCTAAACTCCCACCAAGTACGAAACCTCCCGGCACGCAGCGACAAACGTTAAACCAGGAGCTTGGAGTTCCCGAAAGCACAGATATGGGGGTTTAGAAACTAAGGAGGGTTTAGGGTTTAGGAGTTTGGGGTTTAGGGTTTAGGGGTTTATAGAGGTTCAGGATTTAGGGTTTAGGAGTTTAGGGTTTATGTTTCCCTGGGGAGGGAGGATATAATGAAAAGCCAGCCCTCAAGTACATCTTGAGTTCAATGCCCCAAGAACCCCTTTGTAGGAGCAGGCCCCCTCCGAAGCTACGAGCAGTCGCAAATGTGAGCCGTACCAGGGCTGCTGCATGCCAGGAAACCCGAAACCGAGCCCTAAATCTGGGGTTGGGTTTAAGGCTTAGGGTTTGGAGGGTTAGGGCTTAGGGCCCTAAACCCAAAACCGTTCCCAAAAGCAGCCGCCCATGGTGCGGGTCCATCGTCCCTCAGCTGTTCCGTGGGCCGACGGGCAGTATCAGTCGCTCGCGCTGCCGTAGCCTGCCCCAAGTTCCAAAACCAGGAGGGGTGTGTGATTAGGGTCTTCAGGGGCATCGAAGTCAAATGCAATCTCTGCAAGACCATGAATCATGAAGCAGTTAAGCCTTTCCTACAGCCTTTCCTACTCGCAAATTTCAACCGCAGAGCTTTCCTTCATCTAGAATAGGGGCTTACGGTGTAGTTGTTTGGAGTTAGGTTTCAAGGTGTACATAAAGAACCCGATTAAGCTCGAAACCCTCAGCAAACCCGAAGCAGCCGGCCCTGATTGCCCAAACTGAACCAACCTCTAAACACTGAAAGCCCAAAACTCTGCGGGGAATTCGGGATGCCGAACACAACTGTCTGGTTCTTAGTAGGGAATGGGGGAATGGATGTTGGGGACTATTGTTGGAATTATAGGGACCACTATAGGGATCCATTCCCCCATTCCCTACTGAGCACAAGGGAGACAAAGCTTAGGTTCTCAAGGCTCTGGTTATGTCTGGCCGGCGACCGGTTCCCTGGTTCGGGTTCTCATGTCAACAAACCCTAAACCGTACATACCTTAACCTGAAGAACCTACCTTTTTAGGGAACCTGAATATGATTTCCTGTTATAAGTCTTCAAAAAAGTAGGTTCTTCAGGGTTAAGGTATAACCACAAAACCAAGAGGGTCCATATACACTACTATTATGGAATTAGGTCCCAAAAACCATAACGGGGATGGTCTTTTGGGACCTAATTACAAAATGGTAGTGTATATGGACCCTCTGGGATTTGGGTCTCGGGCTTGGGACTTCGGTGTTGTTTTTTCAATCTGTGGTGAGCCTGGATTCCCAAGTAGGGTTTTGGCTTTTCACATCTAACGAACTTATAGCACAGGGTTGCAAATGCCGGGCTTGGGTCTAGGTCGACCCACATGTGCTTTGGTTGTTAGTGCCGAAGGGTTTGGGCTTGGGGTGAAGGGGTTTGTGGCTTAGAATCAGGACTTCGAAACTCTAAACTCTGAACCCGAACATACTTGGAGGATCATGGGACTTAGTAAGTAAGGTTATAAGTACCCTAGGTGGGGTTACAAGTAGTTAAAAGTATAGTTACCTTAATTATAACCCTAGTTACTAAGTCCCATGATCCTCCAAGTAGGGAATGAGGCAGAATTGGTTCCGTGGCTCGGCCGGAAATGGGCCGGATTTTGTGGACCAGTTGGGACCTGACTATCTTCAAGCTTTGCGGATTTACCAAGTCATAACAAGGTCTGCATGCAGCAGCTTTACCTTTCTGCATGAGCTGATGCTGAATGAACTGGTGGAGCTAGAGTGTAATTAGGGTTTTGGGAGGACGATGAGAGGGATTTGAGGCACGAGAAGGTCCTTCTCGAAACCATTGCTCCCCAGCGGTGGGCCTGCTATTCGGGCTTAGGGCTTAAGGGTTGGTGTTTAGGGAGCGCTCTGTAACCCTCAACCTCATTGCGAACCCCAGGTCTTAATCCTAAACCCCTGAGCCCGTTAGCACTAATACTCATCATGGGTATCCACCTCAACCCGCACACTCCAAACACTGTGGGGCCCCGCCGTCATCAATGAGCATGGCATCCCCTGCGAAGACTTCGGCTGGCAAAGCTAAACCCGTCTAAACCCATGTGGGCGGTTGTCAAAATTAGGGTCCCTTTTTGGGTACCCTAAATAATAGGTGCCGTACTATAATAGGGACCCAAAAAGGCACCATAATTTTGACAACCACCCATGTGTTTCACACGGTAGCACCCAAGACACTCGGAGCCTCTAAAACCCTTTAATTAAGGAATATACCTTAAATTATAATAGGATCCCTAATATGTGTTAAGGTATATTCCTTAATTAAGGGGTTTTGGAGTCTCTGGACAAGTGGCACTGCTAGTGTTTTGGAGTTTTGTGATAGGGACATTCCAGTCCCTTAGGGTTGAAAGTTCAGGGTTTTAGGGGTTTAGGGATTTTCGGGTTTAGGGTTTTAGGGTATAGGGTTTTTCGGGTTTCAGGGTCTATATAGCAAATTCTTCAAGTTGGACGTTTCGTGCAGGGAGTACTTCTGGTCTGTGGCCTACTGCAACTAGGACCTGCAAGCCACAATGGAAGCACCAATCCCGAACTCCTCAACTGAAAACGACCAACGCAGCCTTCGTCGGGAGCCCAAACCAACTGCGTGACGAAACCTGCAAATCGCCGTTCAAACATGAAATTCCAATCCCAAGGGCTCCAGTAGCCGAAATAGCAGATTACTGGGCTACATAACATATGGTTAGCAACCTACTAGCTCCAGTGCATTGCAAGCTAAACTGAACCGAAACCGCTAGTTCGGCAACATCGAACTGCTGAACCCCCCAAAACAAAGAAGTTCTAACGCCCTGGCCCACTGAAAAAGACATCAAACAACCCTTATCATCAAAATAGACGTGCGATAGAACCCCCTATTCGTAAACCCTAACCATACTCCGAAAAGTCTAACCAAAAAGCCCTGACACCCGATACTTTGATCTGAAAGCCTACCTGGACCCTGAAGAACCTACTTTTTCAGGGTTCATTGTTATGATTTCCTTACATAAGTCCGTAAAAAGATAGATTATTTGGGGTTAAGGTATACCCTAAACTCCAAAACCTAACCCCCAGGACCGATCCGTTTAAACCCTAAACCCTACACCTCTGAAAGCCTTAACCCAAAGTCCACAGATGCGAACAGCTCTGCCGCCTGTGTTGGCCTCAATCTCCTTGGGCTTCTAGTTGCGAGCTTAAGGGCCAGGGCTCTTTACAGGGGTGCCTAGGCGAAAGCGAAAGCATTGAGCTATGTGCCAGGCTAGGCTGCAGGGGGGGGGGGGGCTCCCTGAAGGTAATATCTACCTTAACCTACCAAAACCTACTTTTTTGTAGGGTCCCTATAATTTCTATATTAGGGTTTATGAAAAGAACCTACAAAAAAGTAGGGTTTGGCAGTTTAAGGTACTGCTTCCGCAGATTATCTCTTGGACTGGGCTTTTGGGGTCGCTGTCCAAGCTTCAAGACCAAAGCCCATATCTCTCCGGCTCTCTTTCTTTCTCTCGCTACTGTTTCAACTGTTTAAACTCATCACGACCCTGGCAACGAGCCTCAATGCGAAACTTCATGCCTGCAGCATCAAAATCCTACGTCCCTGTAAGACCCCTAAGCCATAACACAGACACTTGAAAGACGTTCAACCCTAAAACCTGAGCCCGAGTTCAGAGGCTAGGGCTTGGTAAAGGGGTTTAGAGAGTTTTGAGGTTTAGGGTTTAGGGTTTAGGGTTTAGGGTCAGGTTCGGGGCGCAGGGATTGGGTTCGATCTCTGCAGCACTGTATGACGGTGTGTATTTCTGCACAAGTCTGTCATATGAAACCTACACACATTATCTTACTTCTCCAGCGCCCTAGGCAACGAAAGGTTATCCTTTGGGATGATATTGGGATTATAGTACCACCAAAAAAAGAGGTTTACCTCCCAAAGCCTTAAACCCTGAACCTTAATCCTTATTTCCTTAACCCTAAACCCTAAACCCCAAACCATAAACCCTTAACCCTAAACCCTTAATCCTAAACCCTTAAACCTTAAACCTTAACCCTAAGGTTCAGCTTCCACCCTGAACCTCAAACTTGTCGACCCAACGGAAACCAAGAAGGCCAAACAGCCTTTAGGGTTTAGGGTTTAAGGTTTAAGGTTCAGGGTTTAAGGCTTTGGGTTTAGGGTTAAGGGTAGGTAAACCTTGAACCTTTTTGCGGTACTATAGCACAACAGAGCCCGGATCAGGGCCCAATGGTTTTTTTTATTTTTGTCTTAAGAGATGTGACGGGCTTTCTCATCCAAACTGGGGTTTGGGGTTTAGAGGGGTTTAGTGCTTAGGGTTTGGAGCTCAGGGGTTTAGGGTTTAGAATTTAGAGGCTCGGAGTTGAGGTTTGTAATCTCAGGATCCACCACCAGTCAAACTCTGGTTTAGGGTTTAGGGTGTAGGGTGTAGGGTTTAGGGTTTAGGTCAAACTCTGTTGCAGTTGAGCTTCGATGTCCGACTCGAAAGACATTGTCGACTCGGAATCATCGTCGTCATCTATCTCCTGCAACTAAGCGGCACGGCATCGTCAAACCAGCCATGAATCACCCTGGTCAATGCCCACTTAACAGCACGAGAAAACGAACATCTCAAGCCTGTTCTGCTCTACCAAACACCGAAACCATCCCGAAACCTAAAACCCGAATCTCTCCCAGCAGAACCTGGCATTTGGCCTCACCGTCCAATGCAGCTCCCGCTTTGGGTTGCCAAAAACATCCTCTATAACTAAGACTCCTTTTGTGCCAGGGAAGAACCCTGAACCCTTAAGACGAATCCCGGTTGGCCTTTGACTTGTCTGCTGCAGGCGCTGTCACTGCACCCTCAGAAGGCAGTGCTTAAAGTTCTTGGCGGGTATACCCTAAACCCCAACAACCTCAACTAAAAGCCTAAACAGGGTTGAGTGTTTAGGGTCTAGGGTTGAGGGAGCCCTATGAACCGTACACCCAAACTCCCAAAACGCTTTTTTTTGAAAGACCTACAGTAGAAGCCAGAAAGTTGGAACATCAATATCCTCATGCCCTTAAGGTAGAGTATAGGGGATCCCAGCACAAATCCTCCTAAAGCCATGTTCCAACTTTCTGGGGTTCACTGTATATGCCCAGCGTGTACCATGGCTAACCGTGACCACGAGCTTTAAGGTTCCGAGGTTCGAGCTTTTCGGCTCTCGCACTAAAGCCCTATATGGTTTATAGGGGGTCGTGGGTTTAGGGGTTTAGGGGTTTAAGGTTTACGGGTTTAGGGTTTAGGGGTTTAGGGTTTGAGGTTCAGGGGTTTAGGGTTTAGGGGTTAAGGGTTTAGGGTTTCGGGTCTATGGCTAGGCTTTATAAGCTTATATTAAAACAAACTAGAAACTCCCATAACGCCTTGGGTTTGAGCATGGGGGAGGGCTCCGGGTTACACAAAGGCTCCATGTACCTCTAAAGCCTAAAACAACCCATATAGAGACTTTAAGGCCTAAACATATACTATATGCCTTAAAGGAACCCTTTGGGCAAATGGAGCCTGGGTCATGGATCTGCAGACTTGGTGTTCAAGGTTTTGGGTACATGGGAGCTTTCGAATCAGAGGAGAGGTTCGCGGCTCATACGTTTTGGGGTGTTTAGGGTTTAGGGTTTAGGGTTTGGGGTTTAGGGTTACGAGGCTCGGGATCAAGGTGAAGGCTAACGGTTGAGGTTTCTAGAGTTGTTGAATAGGACTTAGAAATTCTCCAAGTGTGGGTTTAAGCGTTTCGGTTCTGGAGGAAATGAGATGTAAGGGTTGAAGGCAGGGTTCTATGCTTTAGAGGTAGATTACAGTGCACTTGTGATACGGAACACGATATGGACAAATGCTGGTAGTCATTGCGACGCCTACTCAAGGCCTGAAGCTTGAATATCACCGTTCAAAACCCTGGCGCACTTACAACTAGAAATCCGAGAATCGAAAGAAATACTTACACCTTGAATGCTTAATCCTTAAAACTACCCTAAACCTAAACCTTAAAGCGCGTCGAGCGGTTCGCGGCTGAGGGTTGGGGATGAATTTACAACGTCTGCTGGCCCAAGCCCTAATACCTAGCCGCTAGCCCTCAACACTAAGATTAAGAAGACCTAGCCCTACCGACTAAATTCGATTTGAGGTTTACAAGAAGGCTCTTCAAAACTAGGAACTTTCTTTGCAATGTACACTTGTCACCACAATGCAACCACTATTCTGTCAGACTGCACTTTAAAGCATCCTTCGCTGAACTGCTCGCCGCTTGCGATTGAGATATGCGAAACACGCAAACACTTGTGGAGCATGTTCCTTTCCGAAAGGCTCTATCTGTGTACCCGTCTCTGTATATACATAGTAGACACTTACACCGTAAAGGAATTCCTCTACATAGAGGTACCTTAAGGCCTATCAAAAATACTATTCGTGTTGGTACATGGGGTCTTTGGGTTCGACTTGCTGCCAAAAAACGCTAGGCTCTCACCGTGATCCAACCCTATAACTCCCGAGCCTCTGAGCCCAAGCCCTTGTCTCGTTGTGGTTTGGGGTTTAGGGCTTCGGGACTACATAACATAAAGTAATCGAGGCAGCTTAAAGTGGAAGCCAGTCCTCTTCGAGTTTGGGCCATGTCCTCAAGAAGGTGCTCCGGTTACTCTGTGAAGAAATGATGGGGCGCTCACCACGAGACGCGGATCCGCATCCAGCCCTGGCTGCCTGACGGCCTTCGCACTGTCTGAGGAGTACGGAGATGTGGGTTTGGGATGTATAGTCTGTAAGCCTGTATGACACAAATCCCATGCTCTGACTCGTTGTGAACCCGGTCTCGAGACATCCTTCTTCATGGCTCTGCTTTAGAGATACAAATGCCGTACTTTCAACCCTGGACGCTGAGCCCTTCAATGCTAAGAATGCTAAGAAGCAAAAATTACCAACCCGGCATCCGTGTTGCAAGAACAGGTGCCTGCAGCCCAACAACTTAGGTTTTGAGCCTTGGGCAAGGGTTTACTTTGCAAAGATGCTGCTGCACTCGTTGATATAGCTTGAGATGGAGTTGATGTGGTGCGATGTCTGCCCACACATCGTCCACGAGTCGGATCAAGGCGCCACGCATGCGGCGAGACCGCAGGCAGGTTTGAGACTAAGGCTGCACAACATACACTAGCAAAGACCGCAAAGCCGGGTTCGGAGGCCGGCGCAATGTTCTCCAATTGAGATCACATCGAGATCACTGGATGTTTGAGTGCAATCTACTTCGTGGGCAAAGCACGGACAAAGCCATGAGAAGCGAAGATTGCTAGCCCGCTCCGGTGTCTTTTCCGTTTCCTTTGTGTCAATCGGCAACCTTAAAAGGACCAGCGGACTCTCAAAAGTAGAGGGCCTTGTGCCACCATGTTCTTCGCAGTGTGCTGCGATTTTGTACTTATACAGACTCTTGAGGGCTCAGCTGGTCCTTCAGAAAACTTATCTGTGGTTGCAGGTTGTGAACCCAGGGGGGTATGCTACAAATCGCTCGCGCGCTCAGCACGCTGTGACGACACCAGTGGGTCGGCAACCCAAACCTGAAACCTGTTTGTAATAAAGCATTCAGCAGCTCTCACACACAGCTCTGGGATCCATGGCGACCAGCGAAACAATCATGACGGGCGATAGAATGCATTCACAGAGCCTGTTTCTTTCTGTGCCAGCACTATTGTTGAGCCGTATCCAACCCGCAAAACGTCCAACCCAACAGAAGAAACACGCGATGTGAAGACATAAGTCCCGCAGGAATACAGGAGTGGAGAGGGAGACGGACTCGGGATAGACAGACAGATAGACAGACAAACAAAGAGCCTGGTGTTGCTATGCAACATGCTACAAAGAAGCTCATGCAACTGTTTCAAAAAGCAACCTCCTAAACCCATGAACCACCAAGACCATGCTACCTCCGAACCGTGTATGCTGATCCGACTTTAGGGTAAGTTATTATGAGGGTTTCCGAAAATTGGGGGTACCTTGTTTGGGGGTCCTTGATTTAAGGATCCTACTATATAGGGTACTATATTAGGGCCCCCCCCCATTTTCGGAAACTCCCTTATATGGCCTAGGAAACAACAAGTCCAGCGTTGATATCGTTGTGAGTCCATGCCTTGTCAGGCTATCTCTTGCTCGATTGCCAATGCGCTTTAACTTGAAGGGTGGGAACATAAAACCCCAAACCCTCAACCCTAAACCCTATACCCTAAACCCTATAAACCCTACACCCCCAAACCCGATTCTAGTTGATAGTATGGAGGCCACTGTAGTCTGACTATACCCTGTATGGTGTGGGGGCTTCGGTGTGTTGAGGTGTAAGATTGCTCCGGGGATGCGGGTAGATTTGCAAGTGCTTGCACCCAGAGACTCCAAAATCCCTTAATTAAGGAATATACCTTAAATTATGATAGGATCCCTTATATGATTTAAGGTATATTCCTTGATTAAGGGGCTTTGGAGTCTCTGGGCATGCTGATGAGGCTTGTACAACACTGGCAACAGTCTTGAATACAACTCCCGGTCGCTGCCCTCGAAACCTCGAAGACTGTAAACCCCAAACTCCCGAAACCACTCCAGAGCCGTTCTGCCTGACCCTCGTACGCAAAACTTGGTCTGCACTATCAGGATTGACAGCTTACGGTTTCGCTTGCAAACCAGCGAACTGTTGCAGGAAGACAGCTGCACGCGCCTGCTCTTTTTGCAAATTATTTCCCCTCCCCGCACGGTCGGAAGCACACCCTGCTCCCAAAGCCATTACCGCAAATCTGAGAGTGATTTGCTCCCGTCATGCACCAGCCACATTGCACGTTATATCTTGCAGCCACTGCACGCTTCTTAAGAGAAGGACAAGGTTGAGGGCTTTCGTGCATGGTCCAAACTTTGGGATTGGGTTTAGCTACCGGTTATCACTAATTCCCATGAATTTCTCAATCCACGACCAGCGAAATCCTTTGTCTTTACACATCCCTCTGCATACTTTGCTCTGCTTGCGGTCCGTCATATGGAACCGCACTGGTTTCCGTTGGCCTGAAGCTCATTCCATCTTGCCTACTTAAAGAGGCCGAAAACTTCGTATGTTCGCCCGATGCTTCTGTATCACCATCTTGCCTCGCTATAAAAAAATGAGGCGTGAGTACGAAGTTCAAGGCCTCTGTAAGCAGGAACCGGCAACGTGCCTCCTGGGACTTCTGGACGGCAGCAGCAACCTACAGTGAACCCCAGAAAGTTGGAACATAGGTTTAGGATGATTCATGCTGGGATTCCCTATGCAATTTATAAGGGCATGAGGCTAATGATGTTCCAACTTTCTGGCTTCTAATAAAGTTGTGCTTCGATAGAGACGTGCGGTTCAGAGTTTATAGGGTTTAGGGTAATCTGATTGTGGGAAGATAGAGACGTTCCGTACTTAAGTGTTATTGGAGTCGCTGGGTACAGTAGAGCAAGAACTCTATGCAGAAATTCCAATCTCCGAATGCAAAACTCAAACCTGAAAGCCCAAATCCCAGCCCCTGACCTGTAAAAACTGGACCATAAGTTCGGCAGCTAGACCTTAACAGGTCTGGAAGCCAGGCTGAAATCTTCAACGCTGGGTATTCGTTCTGCTGGGCGGCCGAAAACATAAATGGAAGTGGTTTCTATACTGAACTTAGACCCCTAGCAAACATTATAATTTTAGCTGTTTCTTAGGGATTATAGCAACCAAAGATTAACCCTAAACCCTAAACCCTAAGTTCCCCTAAGGTTTGGACACATCGACCCACAAGAAAGTCTGTAGGCCCACACTCTGAATAAGTGATCACACCCAAGACCCTGCCTTAACCCTGAAGAACCTACCGTTTTAAGGACTTATATAAGGAAATCATTTTTAGGGAACCCTGAAAAGGTAGGTTCTTCAGGGTTAAGGTGAACCCTAAACAGCTCAATCTTAAACCCCTTGCCTCCGTCGCCTGAGGTCGCCGTAGGATGGACTTCGGCTGCGGAGGTGCCGACGCGGACGCCGGAGCAACTGAGTAGCAATGGTGATGGCAGCTGTAGTGATAGCGGACGCAGTGGAGGCAGTAACAGTAGCAGTAGTAGCAGTAGCAGTAGCAGTAGCAGCCGGAGTAGGAGCAGGAGTAGGAGTAGTAGAAGTAGTAGTAGTAGTAGTAGCAGTAGGAGTAGTAGTAGTAGTAGTAGTAGCAGTAGCAGCAGCAGTAGCAGTAGCAGTAGCAGTAGCAGTAGCAGTAGTACTAGTAGTAGTAGTAGTAGCAGTAGCAGTAGCAGTAGCAGCAGTAGCAGTAGCAGTAGCAGTAGCAGTAGCAGTAGCAGTAGCAGTAGCAGCAGCAGTAGCAGCAGCAGTAGCAGCAGTAGTAGCAGTAGTAGCAGTAGTAGCAGTAGTAGCAGTAGTAGCAGTAGTAGTAGTAGTAGTAGTAGTAGTAGTAGTAGTAGTGTATTGCAGGAGGAATGCAGCAGATGTAGAAAAACATACTTCGTGTGCAATGGTGGTCGTAATCGCATTCGTATAGTTGTGGTGCTGATGGCAGTGGTTGAGTGGGTTTTCTTGGTCGGGTCGTGGCTTAAAGATCATGCCTTTCACTTCAGGGTTAATGGAGTTATTTCGGGCTTGATTTTGTAGGTACAGGTTTTAGGGTGTGGTGTAGGTTTTGGTAGACCCTTTGCGGGTTTAGGGTTTAAAGGCTCCTTAACCCCCGATCAAGCAACGCGAAACCCTGAACCATTGGCACAGCAATCAAGGTTCAAATGCCCAAGAATAGCATACTCCCCAAAAAACGAACCTAGGAACCTTATAGAACCCTTAATTACAGGAACCCTAAAGGAACCCGTAAAAACAGGGCCTGAACCCTAAACCCGAGACGCTGGCCAGCCGTGGGTGCTGCGGGCTCCGAGGCACTGGGAGTGCTGGAAGCCTGCGGCTACTGTGCTATTCCATCATGGTGTAAGGCTTACCTGTATCCCCAAACCCTACAAAAAAGTAGGTGATGACCCCTTAATTACAGGATTAAACCCTCTACCCCCCCCCCAATCCCCAGGATTTGAATGTGCCCCAACGGTGCTTTGGAAATGCAGTCGCTTTGCGATAAGACCTTCTAGGTGCATGCAGCTTGCACCGGAGCAATACGGCATGTGCCAGGAAACACTCATAAAACCGTTTAATCCAGTGGCCCATCTACTCAGAACCTGCCATCTTGTCATCGGAGAGAGTAAGGACCTGAAGCCCTAAACAAGGGCGCAAACACACACGCACCTCACGAGGGGAGTTGTGGGGCTGTGGTTTATGTTATCCCGGCATATCTAAGCTCCAGCTCCACCCCCATACCCCACAACAAAACGCGCCTGGCTGTTCCGCAAAATTGACTTGGGTGCTGCCACTGGAGCTGTAGCACCACCTGGAGACATAGAGTCAGAGCCACAAAACCTGAACAAATGGAACTGTATAGCTTTGTAAATGTAGGGTACCCAACCGTGTGCATCTTGAACTCTTCATTTCTCAGGCCAGGAAACCTGAGCCAGAAATGCAACAAACCGAGACGTCAAACCCTCTTTACGCTCAAGTCAAGCATGCTAACCTTATCCGAGGGCACATGTGCTCCTTCAAGTTAGGTCAGTAACTGAAGCTTAGTAACGCCCAGAAAAACCCGTGATGGAGACACAGTGGCCGGTACTCGCGGGTTGAGCGTCGCGAAACATTTTGCGGAGCGTCCGTCAAGTGCTGTGTCAGCTGGTGAAGTCGTAGTTGGTCGGTATCTTCCCCGTCGGAAAATCTCGTGACAACTTCCAGATACTCGGGCAGCACTACTTTCCCTCAGACGCAAATTCAAGCCCTAAACTCTCTCGTAGATGCGTTCATGCTGAAAAAGGGCGCGAAACTATCATAAGGCTTTTCGTTACTAGAAGGGTATATGGGAGTTTCCCAAATAGGGGATCCCAATATAGTACCCTAAAGAGTAGGATCCTTATTATAAGGACCCCTAAAATAAGGTACCCCCCATTTTCGGAAACTCCCATATAGCACGGTGCATAGAGGTCTCCCAGTGCTCTATACGGGCTTGAGGATTGAAACATCCAGCATAAGGGACTAACAAGTGATATTGTCGTTTACTACAAATAACGTATGCTACCATTCTAATGTTATTATATTATTGTTAGTGTTATAAGTACTGGTGTTATTACTGTTGTTTTATTACGTAGTATTACCATAACTTGACTATAACGGTTATGTTTTCGTCAAACCACTAGCTTGCCAAACAGGGTTTGGGGATTCATGATGGCTTTAGCATTGGAGGGCTTTGAGGATTGCGGGTTCTTGAATCCTTTGCCTAGCCCTGCACGTCTTCGAGATCGTCGAATTTCAGGCTGGGGGAGACCGGCACGACATTGAAATTGAACACCTGCAATCACCGAGCACTTCCGACGTCAACCCTAAACCCGGCCACTTTTAACTATTTATCCATGACCCGGAACCCTTTATTTAGAAGTGGTAGTACTGCCCTATATAGTCCCTAAGCCCGCTGTACAAAGCCAGGGAAAAAGGCAAGAACTGAACCCCAAATGCTCCAAAATACCTTGATTGAGATGCTCCGGGCTGTCTGGGCGCATAGCCGGAGGTCGTCATAGGAGGAGACTGGGCAGCAGCAGCCACATCCTTCGGGGGTTCTGTAGGGCGTAGAAGGATCCTACACAGGTTCGATAAGGTGAGGCATAATGTTATTCATATGCGTGTATGTACGTAGATGCATATACCTATCTATACATATATATATATATTATAGGATGTGTATATATATATATATATATACACAGACATATATATATATATATGCAGACATACACACAGATGCAAATGCCATACATGTATGTATATATGTATATGTATATATATATACGGGTATAGATAGATAGATGGATAGCTAGATGGATCGATAGTTAGAGAGAGAGAGAGAGGTAGGTAGGTAGGTAGGTAGGTAGGTAAGTAGATAGTTAGATGGATAGACACATAGATACATGGATAGAAAGGTAGATAGATATCTACTTAGGTAGATAGATATCACCTACTCAGACCTGTATACCACAACCCCAGCTGCTGGTCCTTGCCCTTCGGACTTGGCGAGACGGATTCCCGCGCGGCAGCAGCGACGCCTTCTGACTAGAGGCCAATATCAAAACCCTATAAACCCGGACCTGGCCCAATATCCATCTTATAATAACCCAGAGGGTCCATATACACTATTATGGAATTAGGTCCCAGAAACCAAAATGGGGATGGTCTTTGGGGACCTAATTCCATAATGGTAGTATATATATGGACCCTCTGGGTAAGGAACCCCCAAAATAGTATTGGTAATTATTAAGGCCCCTACCCTAAGGGTCCGAGTACCGAATAATCATATACTCTCCTAAATATTGAGCTACATAACTACTACCCTAAACCCAAGTACCTAATTATTGGGTCCTTTGGACCCTTAGGGCTATAAGCCCGGACCTGGCCCAATATCCATCTTTTCCGGGAAAGGGGAGGGTGCCAGGCTTCTTTGGAGCGCCTTACTGGCTTCCAGGCGTAGCCCGCCCTAAACCCTAAACCCTAAACCCCCTAAACCCTAAACCCCCCGGCGCCCGCATTACGTGGTTGAGACTTGGGGGTTCCAGGGGCTTCCACACAGCAACCTGATCGGTCAAGTACGATAAACTGTTGCACAGCTTAGGGTTTAGGGTTTAGGGTAGCTATCAAGGTACCTGAACCCGGAGAGCTCGTCTTGGGGTTTACTTATCTTGAAGCGGCTTGGATACTTAAAGGATCAGGGGAGGTGGTAGCGACCATTGGTAACACGAAAAACAACTGCAACTGCAACGAGGGCACTAGGGCCAAGGAAAGTAATCCCCTGCTCCGGTAACTGTTCTTCTGGGACAAGACAAAAGGCCTTCAATAGCTGTGTTTAGGGTTTAGAGTCTACCTATAGTCTCCATTGTAGTTCCTTTTTTTGGTTATCCAGTTTTATGGTTAGGAACCTATAATAGAGATTTTGGCTAGCCAAAAAAAGGAACTACAATGGAGACTATAGGTAGGGCTTAGTGGCACCCTCATCATCTACAGAACTCCGATCCGCTGCAAAAACAACCAAAAGCTACGCCTAGAACACTGTCCTTCCTGTGGCCGATAAAACATATACATATACATATACATATATATATATACATATGCATATATATATATATATATATATACATATAGTTCCTTTGAAGGGAAGGTTTTTTGGGCCATTGGAATTGCAGTTACAGCAACCCAGAGAGGCGTCCCTATAGAATCCGTCAAGACCCCGACATGACTCCGAAAATGATAGTTTAGGGCTTTAGGTTAGGGTTTAGGGTTTAGGGTTTAGTACTGAAAACGAGCTCGAAGCCACCAACCATAGATGCTACAATCTAAACATCAACCCTGAACCCCAACACTAACTTCCAAACACCAAAACTTTAAAGCCCCAGCACAAAAACTTGAATCCTAAGGTCCTAAAGCCCTATAGAACTCTTGCGGATCCCTTCAAGGATCGCTTACTGATCCCTCTAGCTTAAGTTAAGCATCCATAGAACCGCAATAAATAAACACCAGTTCTGTGAGAGCACGAAAGTTAAAAGGAACCCCCAACCCTAGAAATCTGGGGAATCCCTGTAGATCCCGTAAATGAGCCCTTAGAGGAACCGTCAACAAATACAAAACCCCAAACCGAACCCTATAAACCCTAAACCCTAAGCCCTAAACCCCAAAACCTAAGTGCTAAACGGCCCCAAAACCACAAAACCACAAACCCGTGGCTGAGCCCTCAGCTGGAGTTCATCGACTGCGGAACCGCAGCAACCGCCGCACTGATCTCCTGGCAACGCGCGGTCGGCTGATGGGGGTCCCGAGATGGGTTCCTTGAAGAGTGCTACTATAAGGGTTCCTTTACTTGGAGGATCATGGGACTTAGTAACTAGAGTTATAATTAAGGTAACTATACTTATAATTACTTATAGCCCCACTTAGGGTACTTATAACCTTACTTACTAAGTCCCATGATCCTCCAAGTAAGGGTACTGTAGGGTTTAGGGCGTTAAGGGTTCCATGTACTCCAATATTATATACTTTGACCCCAAAATAATTACATAGAGGCTACTTTAAAGCCAAAGTATGTGTGTGTATACATATATACACACTATTTGGGTACATGGAAGCATAGGGCAAGGAATTTATAAGAGTTTCGGGCTTGCAATGGAGACTGTAGGGAAATTCTAGCACCCTAAACGCTAGAGCCTTAGCAAAACTCTGAAGCCCATAAACCGCAAGGTTTGCTCTCAACAGATGCCTTGTAAGAAACCTGCCCTGAATCCTAAACTGGACCCTTAAACCCTCAACCTCCTCCCTAAGCCCTGAACTCCTAAACCCGAAACCCGAAGACGGGAACCCTGAAACGGTTTTCCCTTCAAGGCCCCCTTTACTCCCTGGTTCTTAAGTCTTAATGGGGAATGGGGGAATCGATGCCTGGGATCCCTTCCCCCCATTCCCTAGTAAGAACCAGACAGTTTAAGGGAACCTTTCAACTGTATGAGCCGGCCTTGCCGTTCGCCTGGATCGGCTTCGGCATCTCCGCAATCACCACGGCCTCCGGGGCGCCTGGCGCAGGCCAAAAGCTCACAGATTTGTAGGGTACCTTTATGGCTTTGGGAGAGCTCTATTCGGGTTCTATATGGATTCTATTCGTTCTACAGAGGCGATTTGGCCGGCAGTGTTTCCTGCAGCCTGTGCTAGTGCTGCATAGTTCGGACAATGCGCGGCAACACGGTGGATGATGAGAAGCCACTGCACACCTTGCGTGATGCAGCGACGCCATTGCGAATCAATGCTTCGGCAGCGACAACCGCCCGTCAACTGTGACCTCGCTGTCGTCGTGCTGCAAGCCAGCTTTGAAGGCTCTAAAGGCTTGGTTTGTGGGAGCCGACGATTGAGGCGTACTTGAAGGTCTTTTCATCAACGGGAGCAAGCTTCCCACTCGCATCGGCCACTAGCTTCCGATTGAGGTCCCGAACCCGGTCGCCCCGAGGATCAGCGGGGACTTCAATGCAACTCGCTTTTACTTCTGGCTCCACCGAATCGTATGGCGGCGATACAGTATGTGGGTTCTATATGGGTTCTACAAGGGGTCGAGGGGACAATAAGGGTTCTGAAAGGGCATGGGGTGGATTCTAAAGCGTCTGCAACGGTTTACCAAGACCCTCCAAGTGCTCTTCAATAGAGCCCTTACCGTCGGTACTGCTGGCCATTTAGCAGAGGGTAGTTGGGGGGCTGGCTGAGTTTAGGTCTTGTCGGTAATGCTGGGTATCTAGTATATAGAGGGTAGTTGGGGGTCTAGCTGGGGTTTGGCTCTTGCTGGGGCTTCGGGCCCCACATCCCAAAACTTAAACAGCTTAGGGCAGGGTTTTGGGTTCAGCAGCTCCTGTTACAGCATAGTTGTTGCTTCGCGGCGGCAAACTAACAAAAGCAACAAACCAAAACCCGCCCAACCACGCCCACGACATGAGAAACATGTTACACATACTGTAAGCTGGCTTGTGACTTCAATCCCTGGAACCGGAAACCCTAAAGCCCATACCTTCAAGCCGAAGCACTAAACCCTACACCCTAACCGCCAAATAAATGAAACTCTTATAGAACCCTTAACACCGTTGTAATTTGTGAAACCCTCATCGCACCGTGATAAACACTTCGGTTGATGACACAAACCCTGCATTACCCACAATAAGGAACATACCAAAGTTCCCATAGTTTAGGGTCCCTCAGCTAATGCAGGATTTATGGCATAAACATTTCGACTGAGCCTGCAGAGGATTGAGGCGAAACCTCACCTGGAGCGACCACATCCTGGCAGACTCGCGGGCATCTAAAGTTCCTTTCAACGCGTCTATAAGGGACTCCGATGGGTTTAGGAAAGTTTAGGGCTTAAGGGTTCCTTTAAAGTTTCCTGTCAGGTTGCTGTATAGGGTTTAGGCTTCATTGAAAAATGGTCTTTCGTAGGGTAGTATAGGGTTTAGGGTTCCTTTCAAGGCCTCCATAAGGTTTGCTATAAGGGTTTAGGGAAGTCTAGGGTTTAAGGGTTCCTTCTAGGGTTCCTTTAAGGGTTACTTTAAGGGATCCCTCAGGGTTTGGGGTTGAAGGGTTCCTTTATGGTTTAGGGGTTGCTGTAATAGGCTACCGAAAGGGTTACCGCATCCGGGCCTTGGCAATTAGAATAAGGCTTCTTTGAGGAGTTACTCGTCGTTTGTTGCTTTACGGGGTTTGGGGCTTCGAGTAATTTGTTTATGGGTTCTTTTTCCGCTCATGTGGGGATTACGATATTAGGCTTGGGGGTCAGGGCATAGCTTCGCATTCAAGTGTCTACAGATATATAGTAAAAGCCAGAAAGTTGGAACATCATTATCCTCATGACCTTAAGGTAAAGTATAAGAGATCCTAGCACTAATCCTCCTAAAGCCATGTTCCAACTTTATGGCTTCTACTGTAGACTCTTCTGGGCCATTAATGAGTCCCTTAAAGTATTCCGTTGAGGTTTCTGTGACAGGTTCTGTAGTGGGTTCCTGCAAGGGTTCATAAACTACATTTAAGGGCTACGGTAAGAAATGGTGTTTAGGTATGGGCTCTCGGTGTGGGGATGTATAAAACTCGAGCATAGAGGTAGAATACCACAACCTAAGACTGCAAATAAAGGGGGCAAAAGGGCACAGTCGGAGCTACTCTCAGACTCAAGCCTCATCAGCTTCTCCAAGTACTTGGTTTAAGAAGTAAAGCTGAGAAGGGGTAATCCCACAACTGCATAGCCAAGACCCGTGAGAACACATGCACGGTGTCACCTTGTCTATGTTCCAACCTTATGGCCTGTGGGGTACTGCCGCTAGTTCTTTTGCAGGTTCTGCATCCACCGATGATAGAAATCTACACTACACCCCAGAACTACCCTAAGCCCTCTGTCTATAAACCATTACAAAATCTGCTAAACCCTAAACCCTAAGCCCTAAAAACCCTAAACCCAATACCCTGTATACGGCCCCTAAAGCCCCTAACCTCAAACCCAAAACCTCAAACCCTCGCGGAAGAGCCTTGCCGGAGATCTCTGCGTCCCCATTTAGGACGACGGTCTTCTCCTGGGATTTATGGGGTTTAAGGTTTAGGGGTTGGGGTTTTAGGGTTTAAGGTTTAGGGGTTAGGGTTTAGGCTTTGAAGGTTTACTATACTGAACTTAGACCCCTAGCAAAAATTACAATTTTAGCCGTTTCTTAGGGATTATAGTAACCAAAGATTAAAAATTCTTTCTAAGTTCCCCTAAGGTTTATCGGGTTTGGGGCTTAGATATGGTCTTCTCCTGGGAACCCTACAGCCTGAGCCCTAAACTCTGAGGTCGAACCCTCAAACTCCAAAATAAATTCTCACGCCGAACCCCTACCTGAGGCTCAAATCTATAGGGTTTAGGGGTTAGAGTTTAGGGTTTGTAGGGTTTAGGGTTTAGGGTTTGTAGGGTTTAGGGTTTGAGCTCAAATCTAAGGTTTAGGGCTTCAGGTTTAGGGCTAGTTTTAGACTTAGGATCTCTTATACTGAAAAGCAGGTAAAGTCAAAAAGCGGGAAAGTACGACCCCATGGGTGAACCTCAAGGCCCCATTCCACCGTCTCTCAAAGAAGGAGTGGCATAAAGGGTGAGTAGGAGTTGCATACGGATTGATCTAGGGTTTAATATGGGTCTTATCAGGGGAACTAGGGTTTAACATGGGTTTCATCAGGGTGTAGGACGGCAAAACCGAAGACGATTTTGTGACTGGGACAGCTTTAGTCCCAGATCTTTGCAAAAGAAACCAGAAATGCAAAATATCTAAAGGGTTTAGGCGGGTGTAGGGCTGGTACAACTATCCAAAGCTGGATTCAGCTAGACATCACCCTAAACGGTAATTGGCAGCTACTGCTATCCCGGACCCACTTAAATCGCCCGATTCGATGGGGCCGCACATGAAGCAATAACAACGAAGAATGAGCCGTACAAGCGTTCACGGTCCAATTTCGAGAGGTACAGCGTACAGCGGTACAATACACGGCGTCTAGATAGGGCCCAACATCACAACGGATGTTCGGCCCTGAAGGAAGTCTAAACCCAAACCCTAAACTCAAAACCCAACAAGGCTGACAGAACTGATGGGGGCTCATGCGATGCACGGCTTCGTTAATGGCTGGGTTCAAAAGGCCTAAGCCTTGGCCTCTTGGATTTGGGTTGGATTGTTATGGGTTATTGGGTTTAGTGCTTTATGGTTTAGGGTTAAATGTGCAAAACGCAAAAATCTACTTTGAGGTTCATCTGATCTCCGAACTCGGCGCTTCTGGACCCTGAGCCGCAGACCACGTCGCCCGAACCCTAAACCCGAAGGGTCCCAAGTACCTATATAGTAGAAATTAGGGTTTGGGGTTTGTAGGGGTTCAGGGTTTAGGGTACCTATACAGTCGAAAATACAGTCTCTATACTAGGAGCTGTTATTTATATGGGTGGTTGTCAAAATTAGGGCCCCTTTTTGGGTACCCTAAATATTAGCTGCCGTACTATATTAGGGACCCCAAAAGGGACCATAATTTTGACAACCACCCATATGGTAACTTTCTCCAACATAGGTATTTTGGACCCTTTGGGAAAGTCTGGCCAAGAACATGCCAGGCCTTGTTCTTCTTCTGCTTCTTCTCTTTCTTGTCCTGGTAGCTTAAGGCTTCGGGATTGGAGATCTCCAAAGCAGGAATACACATTCATACTACACACCATAGTGTTTAGGTTTTAGGATACACTTTTGGACTCCTTGGACTACAGACGAGAAGGCAGACTAGGGTTTAGGGTTTAGACCAAAACACTGCACTCCCAAGCCCGGGCACCCACATTGTCACAGGTGCCATCTCAAGGAGGGGGGGCGATGGGTGTATTATAGGGGCCTTAATAATCAGAATAGTAGGGGGTATATTGTACTATAATGATAATCAGGAGCGCACGGGGCAGCTTCCGAGAAGAAACAAACACCATGAGTGTGCCAGAATCTACGGCAAACGAGCAGAAACATACCTGTTTGACATGCTTTTTGAGAATACTTTTCGAAAATGGCAATATAATGCTGAAGCTCGTGTCCTGCCCGGCACTAACATTGTAAAGCTGGACAGAAGTAGAAACAGTCACAGAAGAGGCGAGTCCAATACGCGTACACGAACCAATGACCCCCCAAAACCCTAAATTCTAAACCTCTTGAAAGGACCCTTTAAAGGGTACCCAGGGTCCTTTTTGGCTTTCTTCTCCTTCACAGGCTTGGCTTCCACTGGCGCGGCACCTTAGACCAAGAGACAAACAGAGTAGGAGGAGGAAAAGCGATAATGCAAGCATGTCGCTACCAGCGAATCTTCGGACGAGGATTCGGGCATTTTCGGGTTGAGGGCTTTAGGGGTTTTTGGGTTTTAGGGCTTTAGGGTTTTGCGGCTTTGGGGTTTGAGGGTTTAGGGTTTTAAGGTTTAGGGTTGGGTGGAGAGTTGTGGGCCCCAGCTGTTCGCTGTCTGTGGGTTGCAGAAGGATCTGCAGGGTGTGGGGGTACTTGGAGGATCATGGGACTTAGTAACCTCCGGATATAGTTAAGCAGGTAATTATACATATAATTACTTATAACCCCACTTAAGGTCCCTATAACCATACTTACTACAGTAGAAGCTAGAAAGTTGGAACATCATTAGCCTCATGCCCTTGAAGTAAACTAAAGGGAATCCCAGCATAAATCATCCTAGATCGATGTTCCAACTTTCTGGGGTTCACTGTAAGTTCCATAATCCTCCAAGTATGGAACTGGGGAAGCACTGCAAAGACGGAAGAATTTGGGCCTGTAGGATTCAGGATTTACGTTAACACCATATAACCTGCCTGTTTAGGGCTGCGCATTATGAGGTCCTTGTATACGTCCTGACAGGGGTCGGTTGTCTGGGATGCAGGTAAGGCTTCGGGTTCAGATTAAAGCCGTGTCAAACGCCCATGAACCGAAGCCCCAAAACCCCCAAACTGCTCGAGATCCTTGGAATTTAGCCTTTGGGTCGGTTTGGGGGTTTAGGGCCAGAGTTTGCAAATTCGGCTAGCAACTACGAACGGCATGGACCCTCAATGGCAGGGTCCGCCTCCTTGCAACGACCCCTCATGCTACAGAAACACGAATCAAAGTACTCAAACAGTGCATACTGTGGACCGAAGGAGACCATATCTAGTGCTTTCGAGGTCGAAGTATAAAATTGGTCCTTTCGTTGGGGGTCCTTCTAACAAGGATCTTACTTGTTAAGGTCCCCTATTGTCTGAAACTCCCATATACGACGGAACCCGGCACCCGGAAACTTGAAATCGGAACCACCTGGTAATTTTCACGGCCTGAACCTCAAAGGCTAAAACCCAACTGCCCTAATCCCAGACCTTCCAAAATCCCTTAATTAAGGAATATACCTTAAATCATATTAAGGATCCTACTATAATTTAAGGTATATGCCTTAACTAAGGGATTTTGTAAGGTCTGGGATGTGTTAAGGCTCAGGGTGTAGGGATTTTGCGGGTTTCGGGTCTCGGCGGTGTCGGGTTTATACTTGGAGGATCATGGGACTTAGTAACTAGAGTTATAATTAAGGTAATTGTACTTATAGCTACTTATAACCCCACTTAGGGTACTTATAACCGTATTTACTAAGTCCCATGATCCTCCAAGTAGGGTCCAAACCTGCAACTCCGATCTCCTAAGGCTGCATGTACCCATAATAGGGTTCCTTTAAGGGTTCCTTTAAGGGGTCCTTTAAGGGATCCTTTAAGGGGTTCTATAAGGGTTCTATAGGGTTTAGGGTATAAGGCTCCATATGCCCATATAGTATATACTTAAGCCTTAAAGTACCTATAGGGACCCCGTTTAAGGCTTGAGTATCTACTATAAAGGTACGTGGAGCCTTAGGGATCAATGGCTTTGTTTCGTGAGGATAGGGATCTCCCAAATAACCCCCCTTTATAATGAAGCCCAATAAGGTAGGGATAACCCTAATAAAATGCTTATGCTTATGCCCTTTCTGGGTCCCTAAGCTTTGTTTCTGTGTACTTTGCTTCCTGAGCTCTCGACCGCTGGCCGCGGTCGGTGGAGCTGCCGCAGCCTTCGCCGCAGCCTCGGCCTCTCCCGCGGCGAAGCGGCTCGGAGCTTTTGTAAGCTTGGGGTTTTTGGGGTGTGAAGTTTCGGAAGGCAGGCGTTGATAATATGCTGATAGATGCCTTAAGTCCCCCAAAACCATTATTGGGATGGTTTTAGGGGTTTTAGGGTCTAGGGTTTAGAGTTTTAGGGTGAAGGGTTTGAGGGTTTAGGGGCGGCAACCCGCTGGTGCCCGTGCTCAGCGATGAAACTGTACTGATACACCAAGATACCCGGGGTCCATGTCAAGTAAATGTCGTCGTTAGATCTGGACCTGCAACACCAGCTTGTACCTGCCAGCCCGCATCTCAGCTTTCAGGAACTCGCCGAGGTCGTACACTCCAAGCCAGTCTGGCGATTCCTTGGCTGCAGGTCTCACAGTTCATCCACATGCCACATGTATGCATGCTCCAATTCGATTCTGCATGCAACAGCATCGCCCTTTTCCTCACTTTGCACCCGGGCAGGTGTTCTTGCCAGCACGCTTGCGCACCCGGCCCTGGGTCAGGCGCTCGAAGGCTCTCTTGGCCATCTTCGAAGCACCGCCCTCCCTAAACCCTAAAGCCTTGGGTCTCCCAAGCCTGGCGGTATGCAGCAATCTGCGAGCCTTCTGGCCCTTGCGGCCTTCCAGAGACTCCAAAACCCCTTAATTAAGGAATTTACCTTAAATTATGATAGGATCCCTAATATGATTTAGGGTATATTCCTTAATTAAGGGGTTTTGGAGTCGGCTACCAGGTCTTCTTGCCAGCGACCACTCTGAGATGATCTCTGCTTTGTTCTGGCGAAAGAAGCAAGCGGTTAAGGTTTAGGGTTTAGGGTTTAAGGGTTTAAGGGTTTAAGGTTAAGGGCTAAGGGTTTAGGGGTTTTAGGGTTTAGGGTCGCCATTGTGGATGAACTCCTTGAACCACCACCGGACTTCATTACCAGCATTCTCAACTTTGAAGCGATAGTGACAAATAGCCCGTCCATGGCGGATATTAATGTTATGTATTACATACTTCAAATTATACCATGTACACATGTACATGTACACGAACCTTGCACATTCTACACTGTCTATTGCAAACTGTCTGTCGTATATTGCAATAACATAGAACATGCAGCACAACGATTGTGCAGGTGATGTAACAAATGCAATTTAGTGTCATATTCATGTGATATGTATATATATATATATATGTATGTACATACACACTGAAGGTACATGTGTGTGCATTACAAGACTACAAAGGTTGAAATACACATGCAGCCTAAACCCTGACAGAATCCCGCCTCCTTCAAACCCTAAACAGAATCCCGCCTCCTTCTTCTTTTTCTTCTTCTCCTTCGGCGGCTTCGCCGGCTCAGCGGGCGCTGCTGCGGCCACGGACACGGGAGGATCGCTCCCTGATCAGAAACAGAGGCGCTTGCTATAGGAGCCTGAATAAATACCTATGCTCCTTTAAAGGGTTCCTTAAAGGGGATCTATCAGAGCTACTATAAGGGCTCTATAGTGTAGGGGCCTTAAGAAAACACAAAGAAAAGCTAGCGATCAAGAGTTTGGGCTCAGGGTTTGTAGGGTTCAGAAGGTTAGCAGAAGGCTCTTGGATTCATGGTTCAGTATTAAGGCCCCAAAAAAGCACATAAGCAAAAATGAGGATAGGGATATCCCATATAAACCCCCTTATCATGAAGCCCAATAAGGTAGGGATAACCCTAATAAAATGCTTGTGCTTATGTGCTTTTTGGGTCCCTAAATGGGGTTTTCAGGATTTGGGGCTTGAAGTCTGGGCACGGGCCCGACGTATGGTTTGATTGAATTGGGGGGACCTTGGAGTCTGGGCATGTAGGTCCGACGTATGGTTTGGTTGAAGCAGGATTTGTAGGGTTTAGGGTTTATGGTTTCGGGTTAGCGGCTTGCGGGCTCCGCACGTTGCACCAATCGAACTGCATACTGTCAACACTGCGAATACGCCAGGCACCCGTAGTAACAGAAAGCTAGAGCGCAAAGCTCACGACTTTTGTCTGCACAGCCATAAACTCAAGGCCTGCGGAGGCGCAACTGAGCATGCTTCCAGCGTGCTATGTAACTGACTTCATCAGCCCACCATTATGTTGTGCGCCGAAGCCATCATGCCTTGCTTTTCAAGCGGCATTGTGATTGCTTCCCAGCATCCAAGATTTCCTGTTCTTCTTGAATTTGATAGCGGTTCGTGGCAAGCAAACTGAGCATGGGCTCCATGTGTGCTCCCTCGAATTTCGTGAGACTATCAGCGGGATTCCGATTATGCGGAACCCATCGAGCACGTCCTCTCACGGTTTGGAGTGACTCGCGAATCACGGCCAATTCGAGAACCGAACGACTGTCATCACCCTGAGCTTGCTCACTGTGGATGCTGTCGTAGAGGGACTTGGCGTCGATGACCGCCACCGAGTCTGGGTCCTTGTAGGCCATGCAATCGTCGGCTATCACCGTCGCCTGGCCGCGCGCTTCTTGCTCATCATAGTCGTCCTTGATCATGTCCTTCGGCGAGAAGTCCGAAGCCACCAAACTTTTCCACATGGCCACTTGACGCTCCAGATTTCCTAGAGCCGTCGAGAGAGCGATACTCTCGCATAACAAGGTGTTTCCTGCCTTCCGTCTGAGCTTTCTGGAACGCCATGCCACGATTCCCATGACGGCGCGTTGTCCTGCGTTCAAGGTGGGATCCGTCGTTCCTTGAATCCAACCATGCTGAGGTGCGGATTTCCCAGAGGGATCGTGAGCACTGTCAGATATCACAAAGTGCCTGATGTCTTCTTCTTTCACTGCCGGGATGACCAGGGTCACCTGATAGTTCTTGAGCTGGGCGATGACCTGGTTGAGATCCAGCAGGTCCTTCACCCTGGGAATAGGGAACTTGGAAGCCAAACTAGACGCTGCAGCTGCAACGTCCGGCCTTCCTTCCCTTGAGACCCAATTGAGGCATGCTAGAGCTGCCCGGTACTGAGTGATTTCGGTCTCCTGTAGAGGTGTAGATGGAGCATTTTTCACCAATACTCGCCTTCGCATCACCACGGGCTTCATCCTGTTGACGATATAGTCGTTCATCGAGTGTCCTATGCTTCCATCTTCGTATTGGAGAAGTCGTCTCCCTGAGTACCCAGTGCCTTCACGGACGTCCTTCAAGCGCACGATTTTTCCAAACCGGAAGATTCTTTCCAAGATGCTCATTCTGCGTCGATGTTCCTCGTCGCCCGCTTCAAGAAGGTCGTCCACCTGTATGACGATCACGCCCCGAGTCCTCTTCAAGGAAGTCGTAGTCGCCGAGGAAGAGCAAGATGTCGATGTCGTAGGTGAGGTAGAGGATGCTCCTTCCTGCTTCTGCGCCATCTTCTGCAGTTCCTTCGGGCACTCTTTAGGATTCTCAGGTAGAGTCAGGACGCACCGGTCGTAGGGATTCAGTTGGTATCCAAGCTTGAGTAGGACATCCAGCAATGATCTTCTCCACCAGGACGGCCCTGACACAAGGCCATACACTTCAGTGTGCAAAAGAATCANGACGCACCGGTCGTAGGGATTCAGTTGGTATCCAAGCTTGAGTAGGACATCCAGCAATGATCTTCTCCACCAGGACGGCCCTGACACAAGGCCATACACTTCAGTGTGCAAAAGAATCAGCTGGTCCTCCGAGCACCCAGCTAATGGCATGTCGGATGGCATTGAACATGCCAATTTCTGGCTTCGGGTCGTCGGCAAGGCTTGGGTGAAAGCGGCCTTAGCATCTTTGACATAGGCGTCCCACTTCCTTGAGGCAATCGCTTGCAGTGAAAGATTCACCGCCAAAGACGTTGGAGTAGGAGCGCTTCTCTCGATGCTGTGTAACATTGGGTCTTGCCATCCCACCACGCACCATCGAAATTTTGGCGCTGCTCCACAGTCCTCACCTTCTTTGTAGTTGGATGGGTCAAAATCTTCAGCGAGGGCCGTGAAGGCTTCCGTGGGCTTCCAGCGGTCAACGAAGCGCGACTCCAGGACATATTCGGGATGATCTCTGCGAAACTTCTTGCTTTCCTCCGTCGAAAGGATTGATATAGCCCCGCTTTCTAGCAGAGATCGAATTTCCTTGTCCCTTGCTTTCTCGAAGTGTTTTCTTTCCTGGCCGACCAGCTTCTTGAAAGTGACTTGTCCGGGAGACTTCTTGGTCATGAAGAACCAACGATCTCTGAAGCTGAAAACTGCCATCGCCTCCTTGATGTGAAAAGTTCGCTTCGATCTCGCTGACGGTTTGGTTCGCCCTGAGATTTTGTCTTTCCACCACTTGGCGCCATCGTCCTCCTGGGTGAAGTCTCCCGTCTCAAAGAAGTGNTCCTTGATGTGAAAAGTTCGCTTCGATCTCGCTGACGGTTTGGTTCGCCCTGAGATTTTGTCTTTCCACCACTTGGCGCCATCGTCCTCCTGGGTGAAGTCTCCCGTCTCAAAGAAGTGTGAAGAGGACCTCGTCGGTGATGGCCACGAAGTTGGTGCCTGAGAGAACGGGTAAGGCATCGGTCGAGCTGTAGTGGAAGAAGATGACAACGGTCCAAACTGAATTCTACCATCTGGCAACTCGTCCACACGCACCGATCGACGTAAGCTGTGATCTATATCAGAGACTTCCGGTTCTACCTGCATCGAATCTGGTTCTAGACCTTCGGTGACCTCGCGGCTGATCATATCTGATGGACCAGGTGGAGCCACTGTACTGGGACGTCTAGATTCCAACGTAGGTGAAGCCACTGTACTGGAACGTCGAGATTCCAACGTAGGTGGAGCCACTGTACTGGGACGTCTAGATTCCAACGTAGGTGGAGCCACTGTACTGGGACGTGGAGATTCCAATGTAGGTGGAGCCACTGTACTGGGACGTCTAGATTCCAACGTAGGTGGAGCCACTGTACTGGGACGTGGAGATTCCAATGTAGGTGGAGCCACTGTACTGGAACGTCGAGATTCCAAGGTAGGTGGGGTCACTGCCTCGACGGGTGCGTCGCTCACCGCTTCATTCAACTCTCCTTCTTCATCGATCGTCAGCAACGGGCTGGGGTTTTCCGGAGGCGGCACGACCATCTCCGAGTCGGGAATCGGACTTTCCAAGGGAGGGCCGCCTTCTCGTTGGATGTCGCGAAAACGTTTTGTCTCGCCCTGCTCGAGCTTTTCCAACATT